>JAQZBX010002400.1:0-72429 GCA_029593785.1 Cabassous unicinctus | reverse complement strand
AAAAAAAAAGAAGAAAACAAAATAGAGGGAATAGAAATTGACACCCTTGAGTTGTGAGCATATGGAAAAATATGGTATTTAATAGCCATCACAGAAAGCAGAAGGCAGAAAGATGAGGGAAGGATAAGAGATAGTTTGTACTACAAAATCAATATATAGAGAGAATGGGAAATTACTGAAGAAGAAGCACAGCAAAGAAGAGACAAGCTAGCAGCACCTAATTTTTAAAAAATGAAAGAAATCAGAAAGGGGGCAGGAAAGAGGAAAGAAAAGCAAGAGACAACAAATAAACAGAGAAAAACCAAACAACCACACAGGCAAGCAGTCAAACATAGCTAAGGGGGATCAACATTCCCTGGGGTCCCCATGGATCCTCTCAGCCTGCTTGTGTTTATCAATCAATTTCCCCACAGGGTTCTATATGCAGGTCCTGAAGCAGCATTTGGCTATTAAACTAAATTAAAAATAATTTATTTTTCATTTATTAAAGTGACCATTTTATTTTTATTTTTTTGGCATAATACAGGACCAAAAATAAATCCTCCTCTATACCACCCCCCTCATGGAGAGGACCCTAACTGGGCTCGTGGAAACTAATCAAGGACTTCCCAATTTCTGGGTTCCCCAGGGACACTAAAGTTCTGATGTTTGTCAGTGGAGAACGCTAAAAATGGCTGACTCCACCCTTCTGGATCAGAGCCCCAGTGTCACCGGGCTGCTGGTTAATCAGGTTTACTCAGCTGATTCGCCTCTCCCCTCAGCCTGGCACTGGTTCAAGCTGGCTTATCTGCTCCCCAAAGTTATGAGGGGGTCCAGGCAGCCAAATTGACAGCAAAAATATCCCCTCTATGCTTTCTGTCAGAACTCTCCCTCTCTTGGAGAGTGCTCCCTCTCCCCAGCTCCGTGGGGCCCAGGGCTTATCCCTGGGCAGCTAGTCAAATCAACTCCCTCAGTAGATTCACCCCTCCCCTCCTCTGGTTGCTGATTCACTGCAGCTGTTTTGTTCGTGTAAGTTGCAAGGGGTTTCAGGAAGCCAAATCCCCAGAAAATAAAGTTCTCTTGCCAGAGCCACCCCTCAGAAAATGCCCCCTCCCACCGGGCCCTGTCACCCAGTTACCAGACGGGAGTCGTGGTCCCAACTGGCTTTTTTTTTTCCCTAAGGGTGGGGGTCAGCCGACTGTGTTAACCACCACAGGCAGGCTTAAAACTCACGAATCTCTACCATTCAGTCCATGCCATCAATCTGCCCAGATAGATGTCCCAAGCTTCTTGCTCCACATGCCCACAGCACAGACCCCCAAGCAGGACCCTGTCCACAATCCACCCTGCTCTGGGAGTTCTCTGCAGGTGCCCTCCTAAGCCAATGCCATCTTCTGGCAATAATCTCAATGTAGTTTTAATTTGCATTTTTCTAATCGACAATGATGAATAGTTGGAATCTTTTTTTTCATAATATATTTTTTTGTTTTGTTTTATTGTATTATATGCTTTATTGTAATAAAAGTTGCATCTTCACAATACCAAATAAATGATTAATTATCCAGTTAAATGATCAAATGCTAAGTTTGAATTTTAGGTTAATATTTTAAACATCCAATATTTATATACTTTTTAAAAAGATACTTAGATTACATAAATGTTACATAAAAATATAGGGGATTCCCATATTCCCCACTCCCTACCTCTCCCACACTTTCCTACATTAAGTACATCCTTCATTAGTGTGATACATTTGTTACAATTGATGAACACATATTGGGGCATTGCCATTAAGTGTGAATTATAGTTTGCATTATATTTTAATCTCTCTCCTGCACAATTTTGTAATTTATGACAGATGTACAATGGTCTGTATCTGTTATTGCAATGTCATTCAGGACAATTCCAATTCCTGAAAATGCCCCCATATTACATCTATTTTTCCCTCTCTCTCCCCTCAAAACCTCTGGTGGCCACTTCCTCCACATCAATGATAAAAGTTCCTCCATTGCTAGAATAACAATAAGTCTATGGTAGAATAACAGTAAGTCGGCTCTAGTCCACAATTCACAGCCCAATTCTGAGGATTCTTGGATGATGATGCCCATTCTGCCTCTAATTGAGGGGGGCTTAGATCCCATGGGACAGATGGATGAGACTATTTTGCTTGCAATTGTAGACTTTCTCTATTCCTTGGGGTGGTGGTTGTCCATTGCCATTTCCTTGTTCATTGTCCTGGGTGAGTCCAATGAACTGGAGAGTAGGTGCTGCAACTCTGTTGAGATTCAGGGCCTGACTGGCACCTGGAAAGCCAAAGATTTGTCTCTTGGACATTAACAACATCCTTCATTTGTGTGGTACATTTGTTACAATTTCTGAGCACATATTGACACATTGCCACTAACCATTAATTTTAAGGTTCCATGGTCAAGCTTGTTCCAATCTCAGCTGTGGGCTAGAATAGGGCTCATTTCTTTCTGGGCTCAGCTGCTCTGTTCTTTTCACAAGGTCAGCTGTAAACTATCAGGCAAATGGTGCATCTCTCTTTCCAGGGCTGCAGTATCAAAACTGAGAAAGTTCTCTCCTCTGGTATCCACGGAGCTCTTGTATCTCCTATGTTCTCTTGTTTGTCTTCTTGAATGGATGTCCACTTATATAGCCCACCAATGGGGCAGAGACTAAAAAAAAGCCCCAAGTAAACAGAAAACCTTTGAAATTATACAAAGGATATCACACCCAGAGGAACAGACCAGTTTACAAACATAATCAGTATCTTTATTTTGGAATTCATAATATCAAATTACTACACATACTTTGCATGAGTTCAATATTTTTCAATTTATTAAGATTTGATCTGTGGCCTAACATATAGTTTATCCTAGAAAATGTTTCATGTGCACTTGAGAAGAATGTGTACTCTGCTGCTGATGTGTGCAATGTTCTATATAAGTCCATTAAGTATATTTGTTTAATAGTGTTTTTAAGCCCTCTATTTACTTCTTGAGTTTCCCTTTACATGTTCTATAAAATATTGTAAGAGGTATATTTAAGTCTCCAATTATTATTGTAAAAACATCTATTTCTCCCTTCAATTCTGTCCATTTTTTTTCATGTATTTTAGGGCTCTCATGTGAGGTCATATATGTTTATAATCATTATATCTTCTTGCTGGATTAAACCTTTATCAATATAACCTCTCCTTGCTTTTCTCAAAATATTTTATGAAAAATCCCATTTTGCCTAACAGTAATATAATAACTGTGGCTTTCTTTTGATTACTGTTTGCAAGGGACCTAATTTTCTGCCCTTTTACTTTCACCCTCTTTGCATCTTGGTGCCTAAAATGAGTCTCTTGAAGAAAGCATATAGATGGATCATGTTTGTCTTCCAACCTTTTTTGTCTTCTCTACCTTTTAATTGAGGATTTAATCCACTGAGATTTTAAGTAGTAAGAGAAAAGGAAGGAGTTACTTATGCCATTCTGCCATTTGTTGTCTTTAGTTTTGTATTTTTTCTGTTCCTCAATTACTCCATGACTGCCTTTTTGTATTTACTTTCTTTTTTATAGTGTACCATTTTTATCTCCTTCTTTTTCTCTATGTATTATTGCGCCAAAGGGGTGACAATGCAAAGTACCAGAAATCTGTGGCTTTTATAAAGGGTATTTATTTGGAATAAAAGCCAATGTAAAATCCCAAGGCCATGAGAAGTCCAAATCAAGGAACCATAAGAGGTACTTTCTCAACAAAGTTAGCTGCCATGTGTTGAAGCAAGATGGCAGGTGATCTTTGCCAGATTTCAGCCTTCACCTCTGGGCTTCCTATATCAGTCACCACTCTCTTCCCAAGGTCAGCTGTAAGTTATCAGGCAAATGGTCCATCTCTCCCTGGGACTTTAGCTGTTTGAGCCATCTCCTTTAGTCCACATGGCAGGATCAAAATGAAATAGTTCTCTCCTCTGTGTGCATTCTTGAGTGAGTGTCCATTTATATCAGCCTACCAAGAGACAGAGACTCTACCTGTGTCATGCTGACATGGTCAATTTAAAGCCTTAATATTAATGGTAATTTAATCAAGGGCCCCTCAACTGAATCCACTATTATCAAAGGGTATCAGACGCAGTAGAATAAATTAGTTTATGAACATAATCTTTCTCTTTTGGGGATTAAAAAATAATCTTAAACAGTCACACTCTATATTTTTATATTTTCATAGTCATTAACTTTGTAATTACAATGAACACAAACTAATACAACTTTTTTCAACTATTACTATCTTAATTTACATGGTATACAAACTTTTCCCTCTATATATCTCCATCTGTTTACCTTTATTATTTTTCTCAGAAAACATCTTTATGAATTGATATGCATTAACATAGATTTTAAATGTTATTTTACAAAGTTGTCTAAGTCATAGAAGGGAAATGTGGCTACAAACCAAAACTTGATTAATACAGGCTTTTATATTTACCTATCTAGTTTACTTTATCAATGTACTTTATTTCTTCTTGTGACTTAAGTGCAGTAAAATAGTGTAATTTTATTTCAGCCTGAAGGGACTCACTTTAGCATTTCTTGTAGGGAAGTTCTTCTGGTAATGAGCACTTCAGCTTTTGTTTACTTGTACATGTCTTAATTTCTCCTTCATATTTGAAATAATTTCACTTGGTATAGAATTTTTTGTTGACTTTTGATTTTCTCTTTAATGACTTTAAATATGCCATTCTACTCTCTCCTGGCCTCCATGGTTTCTGATGAGAAGCACATTGTTATTCTTATTGGGGATCCCTCTATGTTACAATTCAATTCTCTCTAGCCACTTTCTAAATCTACTCTTTGTATTTGTATTTTGACAATTTCACTCTAATGTGTCTTGGAATAGATTTCCTAGGGTGTATCTCTCTTTGAGTTTCTGGAGATTCCTGGACATGTATATTCAAGTCTTCATCAGATTTCATGATTTTCATCCATTATTTCTTGAAATGCTGTTTCTGTCCCTTTTCTCTCTCTTGTCCTTTATGGACTCCTATGATGTGTATTTTGGTACAGTTCATAGTCTTCCAAAGACCCCTCAGGGTGTGTCCACAGTTTTTCATTTTTGACTATCTGATATGCATACTAGATAATACCAATTGTCTTGTCTTCCATTTCACTGATCTTTCTTCTGCCTGTCCAATCTGCTGTTGAATCCAATTAATGAGGTTTTCATGCCAATTACTGTACTTTGCACCAACCAAATTTGTTTGGTCTTTTTTTTTTGTAAGTTCTCTTTCCTGCTAAGACACTGTTTTCCTAATGTCCTTTAGTTCATTTTATATGGATTCCTTTAGCTCATTAGACTTATTTGAGATGGCTGATTTAAAGACTTTTACTAATAGTTTCAATGTATAAGTTCCCTCAAGGACAGTCTCTGGCAAAATCTTTTTTCCTGTGAATTGCCCTTAGATTCCTGCCTCTATGTTTCTTTTTGTAATTTTTGTTGAGTACTGGACATTCTAAATATTATGTATTATTACTCTTAAAATCTAATTATTTCACTTTTCTGGGATTGCTAGTTTGTTGTTGTTGAATGCTGGAGTCAAGATGTGATTTTTCCAAATTATGTTTGCTCACAAATGGGAATGGAAAGAGAAAATAAGGAAAATGCCCTGTCTTTTTAAGACTTGTGAGTCTCTTTTCCCAGAAAGGGATTGGAAAAAAATGTATACCTTACAGCTGGTCCCACCCAGCATTCTGAACTAGGTGATCAAAAGCAGTGCAAGTTTATCAGATGACATCTCCCTGGTGTTTGGAGGGCTAAGCCTTTATATCCCACCCTGGGATCTGCTAGCTGCCCCAGGCACCTGTAATGCAGTCCCCACTGCTGCCTGCCACATAGTTGGAGGATGGGGGTGGTAAATCCTAAACAGAGGGTAAAATTCACTGATATTTACTGAAGTTTACTGGCCTGTTCCTCCACTGTTTCCTGAATGCTGCAGAGTGATCTACTAGATTCCAGTTTCAAAATAGCTTACTCAGATGGTTCCTGCCAGTTAATAGTTGTTTTAGTGGATTGAATTATCCAAGGAGTTTCCTACTCTGCCATTTTCCCTCAAGACTCTCTCTATTGATTTTTGATGGTGGGGTATGGATGTCTCCAACTTTTATTTTGAATTGTTTATGCCATAGTCTCATTCAGTTTGATGGCAGTAGTACTTTGTGGTTAAAGTCATGCTTCTAAATCAGAGCCTGATATGAGTACAGGCAGTGCCAATCCCAATTTTGAAGTCTCTGCAAATGTGTCATTTCTCTTCCCCTCAATTTCTTCATATAGAAAGCAGAGATGAGTGAGATGATGAACATGCATTCCTGACATGTGACAGGGCCATAGTATCTGGCTGAGCAAGATAGTTGTGATGAGGTTCTATTTGGGAACTTTGAGGCATTCATCCTGCTGGAATGGTAGCTTCCATCTTTCTTTACCACTGTCCACCTAGGGTCCAGCAGACTGAAAATTGTTGCTGTATGGTCAGTTTATAAGGCCAAAACAATGTATTGCTGCATGTGAACCTTGTCACAGACCCAGGAAGAGGAGTAAGAGATGAACAACTTCATTTTTCTATAATTAATTATAGATCCCATGTGCTTGGTAACAGAAACATAAGTCTGCTCTTGTGAAGGTCCCTTTTTGTCCCAGAGTGTGGAATGTGATTTTCAGGTCTGACTCATGGAGGTTTATCTGGATGTCAGGGCTCAGTTTTTGCACATCCCAATGAGACAGAGACATGCTGTTCACACCACAACCCTCCTTCCTAGCCCCATTCTTCATACCCTCTTTTCCAGACCCTTCTCATCTCCCCCTTCCAAGCCATGTACACCATTTCTGGGGTCAGAACATGTGGGGAAACCCCTGCCAGAACATCAGAAGCAGGAAAAATATCTGACACCTCCCAAACCCAAGGCCTTCTCTGTGGGCACTTATTTATTGAGAGGGGGACAGAGGGACATCCAGATATGGAATTGTCCTGGGAGTTCCTGCTTCATCTCCCTCTCCTCCTTAGCCTTTGGGGTGCTAGTTCCCCTACTTGTGGAAACCTTCATGGGAGTTCCTGCCCATTTTTTCCTGTCTGCCAACAATCCCCTGACCCCACAGGGTGACCCTACTTCTCCTTCCCAGGTTTTTCCATACTCAAAGGCAACTAAATGCAAGAATAGGTCCCAGCAAGGGTGCTTTCCAGAGGAGAGTGATGGGGAGACACAGGCAAGATGCCTAGTCTTCTGACCTTCCCTCTACCTTGTAAATGGTCATTGCCAAGGGACATTCTTCCTAATTCCTGCCATTTTGTAGGTCATTTCTCCCCTGGACCAAGGTCCCCTTAGCTGGTTTCCTTTCCACATGATAAGCATAGGTTCCCCCACAATCTGTGCATTCTGAAGGCCATACTTGGGCAAGGGAGCATCAAGCTTAGCCTCATACTGAGTACCAGACCTGCTACTTGCAAACCAGAACCATCTGGGGGAGAGATACCATTGCACTGTGCAGAGGATCCTCCAACTGTAGTACAAATCTATGCATGTTCCTGGAGCTCAGAAAATTTTATTAACCAATTCCTATGGATAATGAAGGTTATATGGTGTAAATGATGGTTACATGTTGGGGATCTTGGGATAACTTTGAAATCAGTATTGCAGGGACCTTGATTACTGCTTATTTTTACAAACCAAAATCAACCTCTAGAAAGGCCATCAGTTAAGTTAGAAAATAGAGATGTAGCTGAAGATTACTCCTAATCTAAATAATGTTTTAAAATTGATTAAATTCTTGAGTCATTGATGTTTCAGTGCATTATCTATCATGTGAAATATTTGCCATTCAGAGATTAAAAATATGCATTGATTGATACAGCTAAAGGACACTGAGTATTTTGAAAATTATAGAGAACACAGTGATTATTTGTTTGTAAAGGTAAGAAGCACTTTAAATTAATAATGACCCATTTATTACTTGTTTTACAATGACAAGTTTTTGCCATATATTTTTTAGTTAGGCCAGTAAAAAGAATTTTTTTGGAAAATGAGAAAAAAGCAGCTTGCTGAGAAATGGGAGAGAAAAGCAGAAATACACACCAAAATTTGGTGTGGGCTCTTCTAGGCAGAGAGAGCTTGTCATATTTTTTGAAGTTTATTTCTAATATAAATTGCTAGGTTTTCCTAGCCTATATTATCATCACAAGTCCAAATACCAGGCATGTTGTAAGGATACCACCAGAAGATACCCAGTTAATCCATTCTGAACATTTTGGTCACACAGGAGAGACAACAGGCTATGAAGAGCTCACTGAACCATCACCCAGACTAGCTGCAACATACCTAGCTTCACATCCTTCTCCTCTGAACATCCTCTGGGGTGGAGTACTGCCTGGCCCAGAGCTAGGGCCTACCCTGCTGAGCTGCCAGGATATGGGGCCAGGCTTGTGGACACTTACTCTCACCCCTCCTTGGTCTCCCAATGCTACATCTGATGAAGCCCTCAAGGGCAGGTCAGTGTGTCTCCTGGAGTCTATGGAAACTCATCATTTTTCTGACTGTTAATATCTCAGTGATTAAAAAATCTCATCTTATCAAGGTTGATATCTTCCTTGGCAAGCCCTATTGACAGCGCACACCCTTGATAGGGTGTGATGAGAAGGTCACTTTCCCAATGGATTATTCTCTCCAAACCAATAACCCCAGTCTAATCACAACAAGATATTCAGACACATTTCCATAGTGGACCCTCCTACAAAGTCCCTGACTGGTCCTCTTAAAATGGTCAAGGTCATCAAATGAGTATAGTCTCAGAAACCATCAGTGCTAAGCAGACCACAAGGAGACATGACACTTAAAGGTCATGTGGTGCCCAGAATTGATGCTGAGATAGAAATGAGACATTTGGGAAAACTGAGGAAATATGAATAAAGTGAAGACTTTAGTTAACAATAAAGTATGAATATTGGTTCTTTAATTGTGACAAATGTTTCACACAAATGCAACACATTAACTGCAGGTACCTGGGTGTGGGGTACACCAGAGCATTCAGTACTACTTTCCTCTATTTCTGTAAATCTAAAACTATGTTAAGGAATGAATTGGATTCATGCAGTATTGGTTGTTCACAGGTCCTTGTCTGGGTAGCAGAACAAGACCTGCTAGGTTCAGACCAAATGGGTGAAGGGCTTGACCCTAGCTATAGGCCTGGGAGTCCCTTCCCATGGCCTCAGGATTCTGGCCTGACCTGTCCCTTCCTCAGGTCCTAGCTCATCCCATGCCTGGAGGCTGCACTTGAAGGACCTGTATTTATCTCTGACTGGAGGTAATTGCTTCCTGAGGGTCATGCTTCTCCTTGTCCCCATTGCTTCCCACTGACTTTGGTGTCTACCTTGAGCAGATGGGCTCAATTTAAAGGTCAGCATCAAACAAAGGAGACACCAAAGGGAAGAAATTGGGGCATTTATCCCAAGATTCTATATCCCCTCTAATCAGGGAAAGGATACTATTTATCTTTCATGAAAATATGGTTCTTTTCAATGTAGATAGGAAGCAATTTGAGTACCGTCCTTTATATTCTTGACTTTTAGACTATCTTTCCTCATTGTACTCTCAATGTTTCTGAAATGATCTTTGTTTTCACACTGACAACTTTTACTGTGGAAAACTAGCCCCTGCCATCTTTTGGCTCCTGTCTTTTACTATTTCAGTTTGAAATGCTAAAGATCCCAGGGACTCTCCCTTCAAGCTCCTTGGCTCTGCTGTCTTCAGCACAATCTGTGAAGTGGATAGGTAAGAGGGATAAAACAGTACCTGTGATATTGTTTTTATAATCAATTGAATTTATAGGTCAAGGCCTTTAAAATAATCATCTCTGGATGCACAAGCTGGTGGTGGCTGACAGTTTCCTGTGAATTGGGGACTGGAGGACTTATGGTGAATGTGAAGGTGCAGGCAGGGTGCACCCTGGATGTTAGCCATGGACTGTGGGCAGCAGTGACCAGAGAAAGGCTTACTCATCTGTTCCTGTGTAGGGACAATCACATGCATTGCAGAGAAGAGTGTGTGTGGCAGTGGTCACTCAATGGTACCAGCAGGGCACTTGGATTGAGCACCCCAGAACTAAAGAACCCCCACACCATGCTGTTGGATCCTTAGCAGCGAAGTTCTGCTGGAACACAGCTTAGGCTACAGTCAGCAGTCTGTGTACTCCTTGGCCCTTGTTAGCATGGAGGTTAATGAGGGTGAGGGGAGAGAGCATGTCACAGTTGGGACTGTCACAGAATCCCAAATGTGTCTATTCCTATGCTCTATCCACTGGCTGTTCACTGCCAGGTACATATTCCTGCAAATCTGCAGCATCTTTGTTCAGGGAACACTGGAGACAGACCAGCCCTGTTAGGTTGTGCCACTTAGACACTTCCTTGTTCCAGGCAGTCCTTATCCACAGAGAAACCCCAAGGTATGTTCTCTGACTCTCCTTCCCTGGACTGCCTGAGCCTGGGCTGTAAAGAGCTCAGGGGAGGGGAGGGAAATGCCAACATTGGGGTTGAGGGACCAGGGTGTGGAGCTCAAGCAACATGGTCTCCTCTTCTGAGCTGAATCCCATCTTGCCTGAGAATCCCGGGTCAAGAATGGGATGCCAGACAAATGTGCAAATTTGGGAGGTCTCCAAGGCCTGGTAACTGGGTGGTGCATTCTCAGGAAGTCCTGAGAAATTTAAGGTTGTGTTGGGTTTATTTTTTGCTGCATCCACAGTCCCTGGCACATGCTGTCACCCAATGAATGAAGAAGCTTCTCACATAGCTCAAGAGAACCTGCATAGGCTTAGAGCTGGGATTTGGGCTCCTGCAGGTGGCAAGATACAGCTGTTGACAGCACAATCCTGTACCCCACATACTCTGTGGAGCAGCCTGGAATGGAGAAGGCTGGGTTGAGCCGTTGAGGTTTTGGCTGAAGTGTCTGCTTCCAGGTTAATGCACAGCTGTTCTCTGACTGTGCCCTCAAACTGCTATGAAACTGGTGGCTGACCCCCAACACTCAAGCTGCTCTAGTTGCCCAGACCATTTCCCAGGCTGTGGCCCCATTTCTTGTTCTCCTCAGGATAGCCAATATCCTCACCTCAGACTATCCCTCCACCCACCTCAACCCCTCTGTGAATGAGAAATCCACCTAACTTTGAGGCATCTTCTCCATGAAACATTGCCCAATCCCCAGTGGAATTTGTTTTTACTTTTGGGGAGCTCTTAGGAATGGAGCCTGCTGATCTGCCTCACTGGGTGTGTGCATCTTGCACATCACAATCCCAGACAAAACCAAAACCCTATGCTTCCTGATCGTCTCCCATTAGATTTCATGTAAGGCTAATGTAGGAAATGTTCACATTATATTGAAAAGAGGCTTCACTTTGTATGTAAATTACTGAGCAATGCAAGTCCATCCTCATACAGGAATGGGATGCTGTCATGGGGAGGTGAATATGTGGAGCTGGCAGAGGATGCATGGGAAAGACCCAGAGGGGAGAGTTAATTTTCTCATTGTCTCCCTTATTGTAGGGAACTTTGTTAACATTTAGCTATGTGTTTCCTAGGGCAGCATCCCTGCAGAGTCTTAGCAGGACCAACCTGCAGAGAAAACAACACATCCACCAGTGCTGGTGCCTCCTGCCACCCAGTGGCTCTTTGCATCCCAGGACCTCTCAGAGAGGCTTACCCAACCAATGACAGCTAACAACCTCACAGCTGTGGTGGAGTTTGTCCTGCAGGGTTTTACAGAAAACCCCCAGCTCCAGGGTGCCTTCTCTGCTATTTTCCTACTACTTTTCCTGATGGCTTTTGCAGGGAACAGCCTCATCCTCATGGCTATCTGCCTGAATCCAGCCCTCCACTTGCCAATGTACTTCTTTCTTGCCAACCTGGTCATCTTAGACATCATCTGCACTTTCCACTGTTCTCCCCAAGTTGCTGGAAAACTGGTGGGCAAGGGCAGCACCATCTCCTATGGGGGATGCATGACCCAGTTCTTCTTCCTGTCATGGATACCTGTGGCTGAGCTGCTACTACTCACTGTCATGGCCTATGACCATTATGTGGCCATCTCTCAGACCATGCACTATAACATGCTGTTGAGCAGGCCCCTCTGTGCCCTGCTGGCAGGCAGTGCACAGGCTGTGGGTGGAGCCAATGCCTCTGCACACTGGCCTGATAACACAGCTAACTTACAGCAGCCAGAATCAGATCCCTCATTTTGGTGTGAAGTCCCCACACTGCTGCTGCTCACCTGTGGCTCTACATACCTGAACAACATCATTATTTTAATTGAGGACAATTTCTTTGGGGTGGTCAACTTCCTGTTCACCATGGCATCCTATGCCTTCATCATTGCCAGCATCTTGTGCATCTCTTCAGCTGAGGGCAAGCACCAGACCTTCTTCACTTGCTCTTCACACCTCCTGGTGGTCGCTATGTACTACTCCACTGTCATCTACACCTACTTACTCCCTGGCTTTGGGTCCTCTGTGGAAAATGGCAAAGTAGTCTCCATCCTATACACAGCCATCAGGCTACCTTGAACCCACTCATCTACACTCTGAGGAACACAGAGGTAAAAGTGGCCCTCAGGAGACTGTTTTCCACATTTGTTAAATGAAGGGAATTGACCAAGTGAATTTTTCTTTACGCTATTGAGTTGATTTCAGAAAATCACTTTGAAAATCTGATGCAAGTGGCAACAGGAAGAATGTAATTCAGGTAATTGATTATAAATAATGTGCTCATGAAATGGAGTTGGCCATCCTTCTCTGGTGAAACTAAACTATTAAAAGAGTTAGCTGTTGAAGCTCTCAGGGCTTCAGGTTAGCAGGAAGTTAGGGTAGAAAGCAAGGGAGATCAGGTGGCCAGGAGGCCCAGCAGGAGGACCAGCACAGTACACAAGACACACCCTCCCTCCAATGTCTGCTGACATTTCCATCCACACATCAGTACCATGGCTCAAGCCTGAAGCCTTCACATGTGGATGACACTGTCCCCTTCCTCTTTCAGACTGGGGGTCTCAGGTCCCCCATCTAATTCTAAAACTGACAATTATGGAAAAATTATTCCTCCTCTTCCTAGACTCTCTATTCAAATCATCATCAAATCATACTGGTTGAATCTGAACACCTCTCATATCTGCTCCTACTCCCATTTCTAACACTCACCTGAAGATGCCCTAGCATCCCTACTGGATGACTCAACATCCTACATCTCATCTGCCTACATGTATTCTTGACCTCCCAAGATTAAAATTCATTCCTGTATCCAGTTATAGATTTCACAAGACTTTAAAATGAAAGCTTTCAAGCATATAGCAAAATTGAAAGAATTTCAGTTAACTCTCATGTGACCAATATCTAAATTCTATTATGAACTTGTTCTTACAGTTGTTTTTATTACTTATCCATTCATCAATTCACCTTGTTTTTTTATGACTTACAAAGCAATTTTAAAACATCAGTTTCCTTCTTCTTAAATACTTCATCATGGTATTCAATTAGTTTAAAACATTTGCTTACAGCTTCTTTCCCCTTTAAGGTAAAATTTTGAAAGAAATACATAAATAAATGTGCACATTTTCTGTTATGACAAGTGAATACAGCTGGATAACCCAAACTCCTCTCAAGATATAGAATATAACTACTATCCCAGGATTTTTTCCACCTATCCTTCTCAAGTCAATCCCAATCTCATTACTTGTTGAAGCTATCACTGCTCTTATTTTTCATCATTAATCTGTTTGCATGTTCTAGAACTTCATGTAAATGGAGTTATAGAAAACATTAGTCTTTTTTCACTTAGTATACTATTTTTTATATTCATTCATATTGTTGCATGTCTCATTAGTTTGTTCATGTTTATATTAGTATTACATTTTATGAATATAGTACATTCTATTTATTCAATAAACTGTTGATGGGCATTTGTCTTTTTTCCTAATTTTAGCTATTATGAATAAAGCTCTTATGAACATTGCATACATGTCCTTCTGCAGATGTGCTTTTCAAATTGTTTTTATTTTTTAAAAGACATGTAGATTACATGAATGTTATATAAAAATATAGGGAATTCCCATATGTCTCACTCTCAACACCACCAACTTTTAACCACATTAACAACATCCTTCATTAGTGTGGTACTTTCATTGCAATTGATGAACACATTTTGGAGCATTGCCACTAAGCATTGATTATAGTTTACATTGTAGTTTACACTCTTTTCCACACAGTTCTGTAGGTTATGGCAAGATATATAATGGCCTGTATCTGTCATTTCAATGTCATTCAGGACAATTTCCAAGTCCCAAAAATTCCCTTGTATTGCATCTGTTTGCCCTCTCCCTGACCACAGAACCTCTGGTGGCCACTGCCTCCACATCAATGACACACTTTCTTCCATCGCTAGAATCACAATAAAGTTTTAGTAGAAAACCAGTAAGTCTACCGTAGCCCATAGTTCATTCTCCAATCCTGAGGATTCTGGGATGGTGATGCCCACTCCACTTCTAATTGAGAGGGGGTTTCTGTCTCATATAGCTGATGGATGGGACTCACATGATTGCAGTTGTAGGCTCTCCTGGTTCCTTAGTGTTGTGATTATCTATCATCACCTTCTTGTTAGTTGTCCTGGGTGAGTCAAATGAACTGGTAAGTGTTGCAAATCCATTGAGGCTCAGGGCCCAGCTGGCATATGGACAGCCAAAAGTCTCTTGGATGCACACCCACCAACTCCAGCACCAACTATAGTTTCAAATAAAAGGGGCAGAAGAGCCATGTGTAGGGAAAACAACTGAGTCCAACTCTTTCACACTGGGGAGCACAAAACCCAAAGTTATGCCCACTGTCAAAGCATCAAACTCCTGAGCTATCTACCATGGCCATATTGCCTGGGTATCTCCAGAGTCCTCAGGAGGCCCACTATTTGGGATAGTGTCTAAATTGGCAGTCAATGAGATCCTGCTGAGACATGCATATGTGTAACCTCTTGGAAGACCTCTCAATTCACTTTGAAGTTTCTTAGCCATATAAACTCACTTGTCTTTATGCTTTCCCCCTTTTGGTCAAGGACTTTTTCCAGTTGTATTGCCAGTTGGTACTTGATAGTTTTCCCTCGATGCCAGGGAGGCTCATCCCTGGGAGTCAAGTCCCATACTGGGGGGAAGTTACTACATTTATATGTACAGTTCAGCTTAGATAGAGG
Organism: Cabassous unicinctus; assembly: GCA_029593785.1. Classification (NCBI taxonomy): domain Eukaryota; kingdom Metazoa; phylum Chordata; class Mammalia; order Cingulata; family Chlamyphoridae; genus Cabassous; species Cabassous unicinctus. The sequence continues at coordinate 57,210 of JAQZBX010002400.1, read as the reverse complement.
CCACATTTGAGCAACAAGGAGGCTCTCAGGAGGTAACCCTTAGGCATCCTATAATACTAGGCTAACTTTCCATTTCATGAGTAAAGGTTCATAAGCAAAGTCATCAATATCAAGGGCCCATCAAAGGACTATCCTCCTTCACTAGCCATTGCCTCTGTACTTGGGGGATTCTTGCTGTTCCATTAGAGAATGTGGCAGAACTCCCCAGGATGGGAATTCAATATTCTTTCAGTTATTATGTGAATCTTCACCAATCATGACAATGCCCCATGAACTACTGAACACATTTATATGCTTTATATATGTATGCCCTGGTGTACCTCTTCCCTTGTATCCCCCATCACTGACACCACACACAAATGATCCCCCCCTGCTATAGTTGTAACCTTTCTGTGATCCAAAACTTCTTCAAAAATGAAGCCAATAAAATAGCCAAATACACTTAATAAGAAAATGAAATAATGATGATAGTTTTTAAAATAAGAAATAAAATACAAAAAAATTAAAAATTAAAAACTTCAAAAATTTGGGATAATAAAATACAATGAAAAAATATTTAAAAATTTGTTTGACATTTTGCCTTTCATCACTCTAAATTGTATTGTCCCGTATGTACAGTGAGTTTTTCTTCCATTTATTCAACCAGTGTCTTACTTTTAAAATTTTGACTTCAAAGAAGTTTTAGGTCCCAGCAAAGTCATATACAGAATACAGGAGACTCCCATATACCCAACATATTCCTCCTTTTCCCCCTTCCCCTATTAACAACATTTTATATGTGGATGGTACATTTGTTACAACTGATGTACAAATATTGATATATAGCTACCAGCCATGGTCAATGGTTTACATTAAGGTTGACATTTTGGACCATACACGTCTATAAATTTTGATGAAATTTAACATGGCCTGTATCCATCATTGCAAGATTATGTAAAACACTTCCATCTCACTCAAAATGCCACCTGTTCCATCTATTTTATTCCTTCCTCCCCTTCTCCTCGGGACCCATGGAACCACCAGGCTTCACTCTTTGCAGGACTAGATTCATAGTTCCTTGCAACATCACTGAGGGTTTGACACAATAGTTTGCCCTCCCTTATTGGGCACTGCCCATGTTCTTGATAGACTCCTAGCCCTCTCTTTGAGAATATAGTGGACCTCCCCAGAATGGAAATCCAACACCTTCTCACTCATTATGTGGGTCTCCACCCACTGATATAACACACTATGTCAAGATGAACATTAACACACTCCCAGAAGCCTGCCCCAGATGCTCCCTATCCTGAATGCTCCCTATATCCAATATCCTAAACCAGTATTGATACCATGCCCCATTGTCAAAAGAGCATTCCCAACATTGTTGTTTCAATCACATACCCACCAATCCCCAGTGTTCACCTGCTCTCTCCCCTAACCTCCCCCTCCCCCAGTTCTATGAACAGTCCAACCCACACTCCACACCCTAACCCCCTGATATACCTCCACCACCTAGCCCAATAGTATCACTGTACCACTGTCATGCCACTTCACTGAACAACTACACACTTCAAACTCATCATAGATTTTGCCCATATGGGCATTGGCTCACAACATTCTTCTCCTTTTCTACTTCCTGTAAACCTATCTTCCAGACTCTAGGTCTGTGAGTCTGTTCAATTTGCTTAATTCTTACCAGTGAGTTCATGTTATATTTGTCCGTCAGTGCCTGGCTTGCTTCACTCAACATCAGGTCCACAAAATTCATCCATGTTATCCTGTATGTTAATACTGTATTCCTTCTGACAGCTGAGTAATATTCATTGTATGTATATACCACAATTTGCTTATCCATTCATCTGTTGAAGGGCATTTAGGGTGATTTCAACTTTTGGCAATAGTGAATAATGCTGTTATGAACATTGGTATGTATATATCTCTTCATGTCCTTGCTTTCAATCTTCTGGGTATATACCCAGCAGGGGAATTGTTGGATCACATGGCAATTCTATAGTTAGTTTTCTGAGGAGCTTCCATACTGTCCTCCACAACGGGTGCAATATTCTACATTCCCACCACAGCGGATGAGTGTTTCCATTCCTTCACAACCTCTCAAACACTTGTCCTCTGTCTTTTTACTAGCCACTACTGTAATGGGTGTAAGATTATATCTCATTGAAGTTTTAATTTGCATTTTCCTAATAGTGAAGTTGAGCATCTTTTTATGTGCTTTTTAGTCATTTGTATTTCTTCTTTGGAGAAGCATCTATTCAAATCACTTGCCCATTTTTAAAATGGGTTGACTGGATTTTTCTTTTTGAGGTGTAGGATTTCTTTATATATGCATGATATTAGGCCTCTATGAGATGTATGGTTACCAAATATTGTCTCCCATTGAGTAGGCTGTCTTCTCACTTTCATGTCAAACTCCTTTGAAGTGCAAAAGCTTTTAATTTTGAGGAGGTCCCATTTATCTATTTTTACTTTCACTGCTTGTGTTTTGGGTGTGAAGTTCAGGAAACCATTTCCTATTACAAGATCCTGTAGATGCTTCCCCACATTATCTTCCAATAACTTTTTGGTCTTGGCTCTTATATTTGAATCTCTGATCCATTTTGAGTTAATTTTTGTATAAGGTGTGACATGGTGTTCCTCTCTCATTCCTTTGGATATGGATATCCAGTTCTCTAAGCACTATTTATTGAAGAGGCCATTCATTCTCTCCAAATCGAATGGGCTTGGTGATGTTGTTGAAGATCAGTTGACTGTATATGTGAGAATCTATATCAGAACTCTCAATTCAGTTCCATTGTTCAGCATGTCTATCCATGTGCCAATATCATGCAGTTTTGAGTACTGTAGCTTTGTAGTATGTTTTAAAATCAGGTAGTGTGATCCTTATGATTTCATTTTTCTTTTTCAATATATCTTTGGCTATTAGGGGCCTCTTGCCCTTCCAGGTAAATTTCATAGTTTTTCCAAGTCTATGGAAAAAATATGCTGTGGTGATTTTTATTGGGATTGTGATAAATCTCTAAATCTGTTTAGGTACCATGGACATCTTAATGATGTTTAGTTTAATGATGTTTAATGATGTTCTTACCCATGAACAGTGAATATTACTCCACTTATTTAAGTCTTCTTTCATTTCCTTTAACAGTATTATGTAGTTTTCTGTATATGTTATTTACATCTTTAAATTTATTCCTAGATATTTGATTTTTTTAGTTGCTTTTATAAATGGGATTTTTTTTCTTGATCTCCTTCTCAGATTGCTCATTATTGGTGTACACAAATACTACTGACTTTTGCATGTTGATCTTATAATCTGCAACTTTTTTAAATTCATGTATAACCTCTAGAAGCTTTGTTGTAGATTTCTCTGGGCTTTCTATGTATAGGATCATGTCATCTGCAAATAAAGAAATTTTTACTCTTTTTCCAATTTGGATGCCTTTTATATCTTTTTCTTTTCTAAGTGCACAAGCAAGTACTTCTAAAACTGTGTTAAAAAGGAGCAGTGAAAGTGGCCATGTTTGTCTTGTTCTAGATCTTAGAAGGAAAGTTTTAGGAGTTCTCCATTGAATAAGATGTTAGCTGTGGGTATTTCATATATAACTTATATCAAGTTTAGGAAGTTTCCTTCTATTTCTGTCTTTTGTAGTGTTTTTTATCAGGAAAGAGTGTTGTATTTTGTTAAATGCTTTTTCTGCATCCACAGAGATGACCATTTGATTTTTTCTTTTGATTTGTTTATGTGGTGTATTACATTGATTAATTTTCTTATATTGAATTATCCTTACATACCAGGGATGAAACCCACTTGGTCATCATGTATAATTCATTTGATGTGTTGTTGAATATGATTAGCAAGTATTTAGTTGAGGATTTTAGCATTAAATTTCATTAGAGAGAATTGTCTCTAGTTTTCCTTTCTAGTGACATCTTTGGCTTTGGTATTAGGGTGTTACTGGCATCATAGAATGAGTTAGGTAATGTTCCTACCACTTTTATTTTTTGGAAGAGTTTAAGTAGGATTGGTGTTAGTTCTTTCCAGAATGTTCAGTAGGTTTCACTTGTGAAGCTGTCTGGTCCAGGGCTCTTCTAATTTGGGAGGTTTTTGATGACTGATTTTATCAGGTTACTTGTGACTGCTCTGTTGAGTTCATCAAATTATTCTTTCAGCAATGTAGGCTCCTTGTATGTTTCCAGGAATTTGTACATTTCCTCTAAATTATCCATTTTGCTGGCATATAATTTTTCAAAGTATCCTCTTATGGTACTCTTTATTTACATGGGATCAATGGTGATATCTCCTTCCTTGTTTCTTATTTTATGTATTTGCATCATCTCTCTTTTTTCTTTGTTAGTTGAGCTAACGGTTTGTCAATTTTATAGATCTCAAATAACAAGCTTTTGGTTTTGGTGATTTTTTCTAGTGCTTTATCATTTTCAATTTCATTTAGTTCTGCTCTAATCTTTGTTATTTCCTTCCTTCTACTTCCTTTTAGGTTAGTTTGTTGTTCTTTTTCTAATTCCTCCAGGTTTCAGTAAAGTCTTTGGTTTTAGCTCTTTCTTCGTTTTTAATATAATCATTTATGGCCATGAACTTTCCTCTCAGTACAGCTTTTGCTGCATCCCATAGGTTTTGATACATTATGTTGTCATTTTCATTCATTTCAAGGTAGTTACTGATTTCTTTTCTAATTTCCTCCTTGACCCACTGTTTGTCCAAGAATGTGTTGTTCAACTTCAAATCTTTGTGCCTAATCGTGTTCTCTGTCACTTACTGATTTCCAGCTTCATTCCATTGTGGTCAGAGAAATTACTTTGTATAATTTCAATCTTTCTTATTTCATTGAGACTTCTTCTGTGACGTAGCATGTATTCTATCCTGGAGAATGATCCATGTGCACTTGAGAAGAATATATATTCCACTGTATTTGAGTGTAATGATCTGTATGTGTTTATTATGTCCAGGTCCTTTAATGTATTAATCAAAATCTTTGTTTCTTTATTGATTCTCTGTTGAGATATTCTTTTTAATGGTGATAATGTTGTATTAAATTCCCCCACTATAATTGTAGAGGCATATATTTCTCCACCTAGTTTTTCCAGTATTTGCCTCATGTATTTTGAGGTGCCCTGTTTAGATGCATAAATGTTTATGATTGTTCTTTCTTCTTGATAGATTATTTCTTTTATTAATAGTGTCCATCTTTGTCTCTTACAATAGTTTTGCATTTTAAATCAATTTTATTTGGTATTAGTATGGCTACTCCCACCATTTTTTGGTTATTTTTTGCTTGTAAAATTTTCTAACTATTCACTTTCAGCCTCCTTGCATCCCTGGGTTTAAGGTGGGTTACTTGTAGACAGCATATAGATGGGTCATATTTCCTTATCCATTCTGCCAATCTCTATCTCTTGACTGGTGAATTTAATGTATTAGTAGTCAATGTTATTACTTTAAAGGAATTTCTTACATAAGCCATATTTTCTTTTGGTTTGTGTATGCCATATGTTGTTTTTATTTTTCTTATGTTTTTGGTTGTTTTTATACTCTCCTCCAACTCTCTGTCCTGTTTTTTCCTTTCAACCTGTCAAACTCCTTTTAGTATTTCTTGATATACAGGTTTCTTATTGACATACTCTCTTAATTTCTGTTTATTTTTAAATATTTTGAACTCTCCCTTTGTTTTTGAATGCCAGTTTTGATGAATAGAAAAGTCTTTTTTTCTTTTATCACCTTAACTATGTCATACCACTGCCTTCTTGCCTCCATGGTTTCAGATGAGAAATCAGCACTTAATCTTATTGAGCTTCCCTTGTATGTGATGGTTCTCTTTTCTCTTTCTGCTTTCAGTGTTTTTTGTCTTGAACATTGGACAATTTGACAACTATATGTTTTGGAGTAGGCTTGTTGGGATTTATAATGTTTGGGGTGTACTGCACTTCCTGGACATATACATCCATATCCTTCTATTGAAAGGAAGTTTTCAGACATTATTTCCCCCAACATGCCTTCTGCCCCCTTTCCCTTCTCTTCTCCCTCTTAGATGCCTATGAAGCATATGTTTTTGTATTTTCTATTGTCATTCAAAAGCCCTGAGTCCCTGCTGGATTTTTTCTATGATTTTATCTATCTGTTCTACTATCTAATTTCAGCTATACTGTCTTACACATCTCTGATTCTTTCCTTTTCGTGTTTAAATCTGTTATTATGTGCTTTCATTGTATTTTTGGTTTCTTGGATTGTACCATTCATCACCATCACATCCATTATTTTTTGCATATGTTTACAATTTCTTCAGTGTGTTCTCCCAGTGTTTTCTTTTTTTTTTTTTTTGTATGTATTTTTTTTATTGTGGGTAAAAATCAAATTTTCACAAGACACACAAATATTTGTAAAATGATATTTAAATATATATGCATATATGTGTATTTGCTAATGTAAATGCTATTTATATATATATATATTTTAAAAGATGCTTAGATTACACAAATGCTACACCCAGTGTCTTCTTAATATCCTTCATATTTTCCTTCACTTCATTAATTTGATTCATGGTATTTGTTTGGACCTCTTTGATTAGTTGTTCCATGTTCTGCATCTCCTCATGTTTTTAGTTGTTTAGTTGGACTGGGTCATGTCTTCCTGTTTCTTACTGTGCATTGTAATGTTTTTGGTGTCTAAGCATCAGTTTATCTTGATGGGTTTGTTCAGTTGATTAGGTTCTCTTTCTAATCTAGGGTTTTAGTTTGCTGTTATTTTTGTGTGTGTGGTAAGTTTTCACTTTGACACTTCATTCCTCTTATTCTATTTCCTTGCTATTGTTATGTTCCCTTGGAAAATAACATTAGGGTCAGAGAAAAGGAAAGAAGAAGAGAAAAAGGGATAATAGTAATAATAATCATAAAAGGTTGAAGAGGAATCATATAAGACCTAGGAAATGAATAATTAACTAAAGGAAGAAATGCAGAAGAATAAGAATAAAAAAGTGGAGTAAAAACAATGAAATGAGAAACTGAATAGAGAGAAATATATAGAGTGAATTAAAAGGTCATAATGATTAGAAGAGAGGGAAAGAGAAAAGCAAAGACAAAAAGAAAAAGTAAAAACAGAAATAAAACAGAGAAACAGAGAGAGAAAGAAGAACAAGAAAAATTTAAGACCAAACAAAAAGTGGTGGAATGAAAGAACCACAGAAAGCAAAATATAGAAAGATGAATAAAGGAAAAGAAATAGCATAGGTAGTCATAACTGGTAAACAAACAAACAAAAATGGAAGCAAAACAGTGACACAACAAAGAAGAAACAAGACAGCAGCAATTAATAGACAAAGAGGGTAATAAAGATGATAAAAAAAGAACAAAAAAATAAATAAACAAGCAATCAAACAAAGAAAAACCATGGAAAAACCACCTTCCATCTTAGGCCCCTAAGAAGCTGTCAAGGTTGCTGGTATTCATCAATCAATTACCCTGCAGCCTGTCCTCTGCAGGTTTTGAACCAGGTTTTAGCTAGTAAACTAAGTTAAGTTAAAAAAGGAACTTTTTAAAAAGAAAAATAAGAGATCCAAGAAAAGCTAATACAAAAAGAATATCTATACATCTATACAAGAAAAGCGTATATCTGTCCTTTTCTTCTTTTCTAGCATAAGAATATAGTGCTATAAGCTTCTCCTTAAGTACTGCTTTAGGGCATCCCACACAATCTGAATGTTGTGCTTTCATTTTCTTTAAGTTAAATGCTTTCTAATTTCCCTTTTGATTTCTTATTTGAACCAAGGTGTTGTTTATTTTCCAAACTTTGGGGTATTTTCCAGATCCCCTTATGTTGTTTATTTCTAATTTAATTTCTTTACTGTCATAGAACATACTTTTTATGACTTGTACCTTTTAAATTTTTAGGAAAGGTATTTTGATATAGTGTATGGTTTTTCCTGGTAAATACTGTTTAAGGGAGATGAGGAAGTCATGAACTTCAGAGTTAAGAAAGAGTTTGGAGATTAGCAAATTTCTGCCAGTCTCTCCCTGTTTTCCTAAGCTCTTTCTTCAAATTATAGACTGTGCAATTGTTTCTCCTCATACACCTTATGAAGTCTCCAGTTCCTGTATGATCTGGCTCTACCACCTCTAAACATGCTACCTCCCTTTTCCTTCTCCCATCTTCAAGTCCCAACACCCAGTACTCTTTTGTCTTTCAAACTGCCTGCTGATGCACCTCCCTTGCCCTCTGTTACTTCACTTAGTTTGAGCCTTTACATGATGCAGGTCTCAGATGGTATGCCAATTCAGAGAATTTGTTTTGCCACTTTATCTAAAAATTGTCTTCCACCTAGTCACACAATATTATTCTATTTATTTCTTTTAAAGTGTCCACTTTGTGAAAACGCTATGTGAAAATATCTTGTTTACATTTTATTCATTTATATTTTACTGGAGTATAAGCTCCTTGAAGTTAAGGGGTGTGTCTGGTTCACTGTTGTAGGACAGTAACAGGCATGTAGTAGACACCTTCTAAGTGCCAGGTGAATGAATAAATGCTTCCCCACATTAGAATGTAAGTACTTTAAGAGTGAGGACCTTGTCTGCCTAATTCAAGCTGAGCATGAAGCAGAGGGCCTGGTAACTAATAGGTGTTTCATAAGCATTTTTAGAATGAATGGCAGGCCCAGGAGGACTTTGATGCTGTACAACAGACAGTAAAGCTTAGAAATTGGGCCACTCACCTGCCTATTGTCTTATGACAACAAAATCCACTTTGGTTTATAGCTTGGAAGTCAAGAAATCAAAGTGGTAGGCAAGACTAAAACTTAAGGTGTATAAGCAAGCATTACCTCACACAGTTCTTCAGAAGAATGTCTGCCCCTAAATGGCTGCAGTGGACTGGTGGGGTGAGTGGATGGCATGGGGAAGGTGAAGATAGACAGGGGTCTTTCTCTAAAAGTAAGACTGAAAAAGCAGATGCATCATTTTAAAGGAAATTCTCAGGAGAGGTGAAACTGCAAGGATAAAATAGGACTTGCATAAAAGTACTTTGGAAGGAAGAGAAAGTACAGTGTCCCCTGAAGTGGGAATGGTGAAATGTGGCCCAAGAGGCCCCTCCAAAAACAAATCATTCCAGGGAACACATGCTCTAAATTGGTTTTCCTGTTCATCTGAATCATAAAATGTTTCTCAACATGAACACTTATTCAATCACCAGAACTGGTAGCAGAGTGGCCTAGGTAGGAATTCCTAGAAGTTTACCCAGAAATGAGAGCTTTGCATCCATGATTTATTATGGAAATGATTCTGGGAAGCCAAGAAGGGAAGGCAAGAAACCAAGCAAGAGTCTGATTCCAAGTGAGGTTCCAACCTCAGCCTGATGTTGCAGGGAGCACTTGAATGTTAAGTTACTTCAATTTGTACAACTCAAGTCAAGAGAACTGGGCTTCCATTCTCCCACATAAGCCAGACACTGTCTTACATCTTGGAAGGAATATGAACATTGAACACTCCTCTCCTAGCATCCAGTGAAATGTTGCCTGGAAGTGACACTTGCCCTGGGGCACAGGTTCAGGTATGAACTATCAATTGGATGCAAGAGGTTACTTGGGGATATAGAGAAATGAGCTGATCCCCTTCCACCTTCAGAGCAGTGAACATTGATAATCACATATGCTTTTCTCTGTGCCAGGTCAGTGGGCCAGGAAAACACCACTTCCATCACCCCCATGTCAAATTGGTGGCTAGGGCCTTCCACAGCTCTATGAACTTTAAACTTCTAAAGAATGCACAGGTGGTTGGGTCATGTGCTGGAATAAACATGAAGAGGTTCAAGCAAAATGTCCTGGATAAATGCGTGTGTCATGGTCTAATATCACGGAGATGGTTAAATATAGATGCATGAGGGCCTTAGGGCTTCTACTGAGAGGAGGGAGATGAAACAACAAACCTGAGTCTGACCCCATCTCTGTGAGCACAAGTGAGAGAACAAACCCATCCTGAAAACAAGAAACAGAGGATTAAGGCACGAAATCCCTTTCCTGAGTCAGGATGTGTGGATGTTATAATCAGAACCAAACAGGAGCTGAAGATGTCCAGAAGAATTAAACAGTTTAGTGAGTCTGAGAAGAGCTTTGCCCCACCAGCCACTGTTTCCTGCACCAAATGACCTGGAATACTGACAAGCAACAAGCTGGAAGACAAACACTTTCTAGGACATGGAGCAGCTTGAAAGGGCCTCGTGTGGTCATAAACTCTTCAAATGAGACCAAATTCCTGAATGTTAGGCAAGAAAGTACAGATAAGGAGGACCTTTCTGGGGCCAAGGAGATAGTTTTCATCATTTTCTTTGGGCAATGGGATAGAGCAGGTGCTCGTATGCATTTTCCAAAAGGGTCCAGAGAGTATATTTTGTAGCTTCATAGGTAATGCACTTTCATGTTAGACTACTCATCTCTGATGATATAGTGATGAATCAGCAGAAGGAAACACAAAAAAGAATCAACAAATTTATGTTCCAATAATATCTTGTGTATGGATATGGAAGTGTGACTTATGTATAATTTTCACATAACCTGAAATATCATCTTTTTTATTTAATTCAACTATTTGAAAATGTAAAACCATTGTTAGCTTTTGAGCCTTGCACAAACTGGCATAACCCAGATTTGGCCAATGGCTGTGGTTTTCCTAAAATTGGCTAAGCAGCCAAGGTTTGTTGTTGTCTTGATTCATAAAGAAAGTGTTTATGAAAGAAAAATGCTGAGACAGGGCAAGTAAGAAGCCATGAAAATGTGTCCTTCAACACCTGCTAGAACCTGGAACCTGGTGATGGCCACCAACAACCTTGTGTCAATGACTTGCTGATGAGAGCTGTCCCCTCTGTGCCTCAATTAGAACATGAGGACTGTACTTGCCCTTGGCAGGACATGAAGATCAGCTTACTAGTTAATTCCTGGCCTGAGTGAAGTGAGAACCTTAGTATCAGATGTGCCAGTCACTCCATGAATTCTCTTCCTGTCCTTGATGATGCTGTGGGCAGCCAGTGCCTCAGCACTGATCCCCTAGAACACCAATCCTGTTCCAGCCAAGAACCACACACAGGCACTAAGAATATTACCACTTCTTACTTTGTGGTTATATCCATCCCCGATACATGGTCACTTTCTAAGTTTCTGCCTGATTAGGGCACAAAGGTTCTGCAATAATTGGCCCTTTCAAGCTGCTCCATCTACTAAAAAGTGTTTGTCTTCCAGCTTATTGCTTGTAAGCTGTCATCACTGGGGATAATTCTGATGATATAGACTCTCTAGCACTTCTCACAAATCTACAGTGATTGCTGGTGTTGAGGAGAGGGAGTACAGAATGTAGCATATGAATCTAACTTGTTTTAATCATATCATGTGTCCACACAGAAGGAAATGGGAAGAAAGGAGCCAACTCACATGACCTTGGAAAACAGTGTTATGACTGGATTCTGTAAGGGTAACAGAAGGAAGAACTGCAAATAAACACATTTCTCAAGTTGATAAATTTGCTTCTCACTTGGCTACAGGGTAAAAATTCATCAGCTCATCTTGCTGTATATGATGGTTGGACAAATTGTAAATATATTATAGATAATCAATCCTGGGTTTCTCAAATGGTAGAGAAATAATATCAGATAGGTCTTGGGGGGACAGAATAAACCTTGTGGTGTTGGATTGGCATTTGAGGTATCAATATGGAATCAATATTTTAAAATTTATGTTGTTTTAGACACAGTAATAGCTATAAATGTTTCTGGCCTGGATTTGTCAATGTGTGTATCCTAGTATGTCCACTGTGAGAGACCTGGAGCAAGGACACCCTGATATCAGTGGAAAGAAACACACTCAGATCTTGATTTGTAAAGAAAATTCTCCAATAAATTGACCTATTGCCCTCTGAAGAGTGAATTGTTCCATTAATGGGCCAAGAAAAATGCAAGATGCGCCTTGAGTATTGTTTGGGGTGATAGAAAATAAGTTGATGATGTTCCACTGATTGTGGGTCTCAACAAAGTGCTGACACTGTCAAAGTTCCGGGCCACAGAGTAGACTCTGGGGTGAACTTATCTTCCTGAGGTTACACCACACAGAGATGGCTTAAAAATCGGGTTTTCTGAGTCATATTTAGAACCTGATCAGCAAAAGCACACCACACAGAAACCTTCTTGGTGTGGGTGAGACCATGAGAAGCCTTTGTCCTGCATAAAAGACACTGACATTTGTTCTCACTGTGCTGAAAAAGTCCTTCTTGGGTACACATGCACACTCACCAGGCAGCAGAATTGAATTTCTTAGGAGAATATCTGAAATATTTTGCTTATTTAAAAGGGGTCTTCAACATTAATTGTGCAGTTTCTGGTGTCCAGTCTGGTAAGTGAGGAGCTTTGATGCCATCACTGCCATCCTATCATCCAGGAAAAATTGGAACTGAAAAACAAGCAATGTTTCTTAGATTCATTAAAGAATTGAGGTCACAGATCAAACGATTTATCCCCCAATATTAGGGTGGTAGATTAAGAAAAACCACAGATTTCCTGGAGGGGAAGACCAGGAAAAAATCTATGGCCTGCAGTTAGTGCCAGTAAGAAAGGCTGACTGTAATTAAGGAGCTTCAGTAGGCACTGCTTGGACTAACAATTGTGTTAAATACTCTAGGGGCTCAGTTGAAGGGGATGTCATATGAATTTCCCAGTTTTACCTCCTAGATCACCACCAGGTTATCATTGTGAAGAATGGAAAAATTATCCTCATGCTTCCAGCAATGGTAGGGTACACTTAAATTTTGGAATATATCTATGGTAGTCTGTTCTCCTTAACAAAGGACCATTCTCAAATCAATCCATTTTGCCAGAACATAACTGACAGGAAAGGAAGAAAAATACTTACCTTGAGCCTTCTCTATTCTTTGATGTGGGGTAAGGAAAATATAAATTGCATCCACCTCCAGAAATCCTGTCTAACTAAAAGGGGTGACTGAAAATCAATTTTTAAATACTCTTGTTTAGTAGCAAAGACCTACTAAAAGATTGAGAAGAAATTATTGAATTATAAAAGTCTTCCCCTCCCTCATGTCACTTTACCACTATGTGAATAGAGTTCTTATTCAGGGAATTGGAACAGAAAGAACTGAAATTCTAGTCTCTTATTTATGAAGTCTCTAGAAAAACCTAAATATAATGGTGGACACATAAAGAAAGATAACAGAGTAAATTTTACTGAGTTCTTACAGCTACAGCAAACAGTGAATACAGCATACTGCCTAGCCAGGTAAATATAAAACCTTATATTAATAGTCTATTAATCTCATTTACTTTTACTTGGTATGTCATATGTATTTTCAACAAAAAATTACAAAACATACTAAATGAAAAATACAGTAAACAGAACAAGCAGTAGAATCAGACTTAGATATGGCACAGACATTTGAATTATCAAATAGGGAATTTTAAACCACTATGATTAATATGCTAATTGCTGTATTGGAAAGAAGTGTACAATATACAAGAACAGATTGTAAATGTAAGCAGAGAGATGATCACACTAAAAAAGAACAAAATAGAAAAACTCAAAATCTTACACACTAACACAAATTTAGAATGCTTTTGTTGGGCAGATCAATAGACTATTAATGCCCAAGAAAAGAATCAGAGAGCTTGAAGGTATGCTAATAGAAACTTGCAAAACTGAATTGGAAAGAGAAAAATAATTTTAAAAAATGATGTAACAGAATAACCAAGAACTGTGGAAAAAATATAAAAGGTAGAACATATGGTTAATGGAAATGCCAAAAAAAGAAGAGAAAGAGAAAGAGCAGAATAAATGTATTAAATAATAGCTTAGTTTTCCAAAATTAATGAGAGACATCAAACCATATTTCCAGAAAGGTCAGAGAGCACCAATTATAATAAATGCCAAATATCTACCCTTAGGATCATCAGTTTCAAACTACAGATATTCAAGGACTAGAGAAAATCTTGAAACAAGATTTTCTGGTGAAGGAAAAAAAAGCACCTTCCCTACTTAAGAACAAGAATAAGAATTCCATCAGACTTCTCTTCAGAAATCATGCAAGCAAAAAATGTAGAGTGAAATATTAAAAGCACTGAGAGAAAACAAACCACCAACCTAGAATTCTGTATCCAGCAATATTATACTTCAATATAGTAGCATAAAGCATGTTCAGATAAAGTAAAATTGAGTGTATTTTTTGCTAGTAGACAAGCCTTGCAAAAAATATTAAAAGAACTTCTTCAGAGAAAAGGGAAATGAAATCGGTCAGATCTTTGACTACATAAAAAGAAGAGTGATCAAGAAGGAATAAATGAAAGTAAAATAAAATATTTTAAATTTTCTCCTTTTAGTTGTTCTAACAAATAACTGAACAAAATCAAAATGATAATATGAATAATATATTGGATGAATGAAGTGAATGACAGCAATGTTTCCAGTGATGGGAAGGAGGAATTGGGATTAGACAGGTTAAGGTCTTTTACCCATAAAGGTACTATAGTGTTATTTGAAAGTGGACTTAGATTAGCTATAAATGAATATTGTCAACTCTAGGCCAACAACTGGAAGAATTTTAAAAAGAAATTTAATTGAAATGCTAAGGAAGAGTGAAAACATAATCATATTAAATGCTCAATTGAAAGTAGAGTAGGCATAAAAAAGTGGAAGAAAATAAATAAGTAAATGAATAAACAAACAAGAGAAAAGAATGGAAGACATTTTAAAATATGGTAGATATCAATTCAGCTATTTCAATAATTTCTTTTAATATGAATGGTCTAAATCCACCATTAAAAAACAGATAGCCACAGAGCATTAAAACAGGTCTCAAGTATATGTTGTCTACACAAAACCTAATATAAATATAAAGACTCAGATAGATTAAAAGTAAAAGGATGAAAGAAGCTGATGATGGGAAGAACTTGGGTAAAGTAGCTCTAGGAATTGATCTCTCCACCCAAACTACTACATAATGGGCAACAATTAACAGAATCAAACATGATGGAACTCTGGAGTCTACTGGAATACTTTCAGTAAACCCAGGGAATATCTGGATGAATAGGCTGGTAAATTTCAATAAGTATCCAGAAATTTCAAATGCCTTGAAACAGATATCAGCTTACATCTCCCAACCACATGACAAGCAGTTGTAGGGGGAACAGCCTGCATTCATGGTGTGATTTTCCGGTGCCAGACCTGGCAATTGGGTTGTTGACATCCAAAAGCCATGAGGGTAGAGTATGATTACTGATCACTCATTAACATCACCTTTGATAACTGCAGGGTTGGCAGAGATGAACACCATTCTTTCAATTCTAATGGCAGAGGAATAGAGGAATCTTAAAGAGAAAGTAACTTTTATTCATCGATTTCCTATTGTGGGAGGAAAAATAGTTTTGACAAGTCACCAAAGAAACTGGTCAAGCCCTTAAAAATAGGAAAAATTTGAAATCCTAGAAAAGTGGAATAATCAGATTTCCAGGAATGCAACAAGTTAATACTCAGAATGTCCAGCTCTCAACAAGAGATATTAAAAACACTTGAAGAATCAGTAAAGTATTGACAATTTTCAAGAATAAAATCTACTTGACAAAATCATCCCTGAGTAAGATCATATATTGGAACTGTCAAAAAAATACATTAAATCAACAGTCTAAATATGTCCAATTAGGTAAATGTCTCTAAGGTCAACAAATAGGAAATGAGGAAAAAATTGTCTGAACAAAATACAGAATTATAAAAATGGACCAAAAAGAAATTGTGGAACTCAAAAGTACAACAATTGAAATAAAAAACTCAAAATAGTGATTAAACAGAAAATTTGGACAGAAGAAAAGATAAGAAAATTTGAATACAGGACAATTGAAATTAAACAGAGTGCAGAAAAGAGGAAAAATCAAGAAGTAGGAACAGAGTCTCAAGAGCCTTTCAGACACTATAAGAATGGTAATATATGCATATGCATAACTGGAGTGACAGGACAAGAGAGAGAGAAAAAGACCAAATATTATTTCAACAAATATTGGCTGAAAACTCCACATAGACAAAATACATGAACATACACATCTAAGTAGCTCAACAAAACTACAAGCAAACTGATCTCAGAAAGGTCCACACCAAGAAAAGTAGATTTAAACTGAAAATCGAAAGACAATTAGAGAATTGTGAAAACAAAAAGAGAGAAGCAACTTGTCACATACAAGGGAATACCAATAAGATAAACAGGCTATATCTCATCAGAAACCATGATATCCAAAATGCAATAGGATGAAATACTTCAAGTTCTTAAAGAAAAATAAATTCTAACTAATAATTTGATAGTTGTTAAAATTATAATTCAAGAATGAAAGAGAGGGATTGTGGAAAGATGGCATTAGACAAAGCAGGCAGTGCACAACTCTCTCACAAAATATGGAGAAAGGGTCAAAAGCAGTCCAAGGGACTTGCTTTGGAGGTCAAGAGACCAGGACACTGCTGCACAATTCCCAGTACGTGGAGGGACAAAGAGACCAGAACCCCAAACAACAAATATGAGTTACCAAATGCCTGCAACACCCAGGAAGGGCTCCACTCCACCGACCCCAAAATATTAAGCAAAGGTAAAACCCTGACTCACTGCAGTTGAGGGAGAGAACAGACATCTTACTCCCAATCAGCTCTTACATGGAAAAAGGAAGGAAGAGTTGGGGGGTTTCCTCAGTGAATCCAACCAGCAGAGCCTGCTTTGAATGTCAGCTATGGCCAGATGTAAACACAAAAAACCTAAGACTGAAGCACCTCTGTGTAAAGCTGTGTTGACAATAGCTCTCTGCTGGCTGCTCTGGAAATTTTATGGACAAAAACTGCTTTTGGTTCTCTCTGTATTGTAACTACTGGGAGAAAATCTGTGCAATATTAGTGAGTCCCTGGACCAACTTTGATCACTTAGGAAGGTCAATTTTAAAAACTTAGAATAAGTTAAATGAAATTTCAAAAAGTGCTTTGAGAGAAAACAATAAGCAAGAGAGAGAAATTGACCATGAGAGTAAATTAACCAACATATTCAGATGCCTACACATTAGTAAAAAATTATAAGCCAATCCTAGGAAACAGGAAGAAATGGTCCAGCCAAAGGATCAAACCAAATATCCTCAATAAATACAGGATTTAAGACAGTTAATCAGTGATAATTACATAAGTCTCCCAAATCAATTCAAAGAATTTAAAGAAAATATGACTAAAAAGATAAAGGATATGAAGAAGGCACTGGGTGAGTAAAAAGAACAATTATAAAGCCAATAAAGAAAAGAAACAGAACTTATGCCAAGAAAAGATATGGTGGATGAGATTAAAAATACTTTAGAAGCACATAAGAGCAGATTTGAAGTGCTCAAACACAGAATTAGTGATTTTGAAGATAGAACATCTAGACAGGAAAGGACAGAAGAACAGAAAGAGAAAGGAATGAAAAAAATGGAACAGAGTCTCAGGGAGCTGAATGACAATGCAAAATGCACAAACATATGCATTGTCAGTGACTCAGAAGGAGAAGAGAATATAAAGGGGGCAGAAATAATATTTGAGGAAATAATGACCAAAAATTTCCCAACCCTTATGAAAGACATACATATCAATATCCAAGAAGTACAATGCACTCCAAACAGAATAAATCTGAATAGACATACCCTAAGACAACAACTATCAGAATGACAAATATCAAAGATAAAGAGGGGATTCTAAAAGTGGCTAGAGAAAAGTAAAGCATCACATACAAGGGATCTGGATAAGATTAAATGCTGCTTCATCAAAAACCATGGGTGTAAGAAGAAAGTAGAATGTTGTATTTAAGGTACTGGAAGAGAAATCTGCCAGCCAACATTTCTGTATCCAGAAAAACTGTTCTTAAAAAAATGAGGGTGAGTTCAAAATTTCACAGACAAACAAAAACTGATAGAATATGTTACTGAAAGACTGGAACTACAGGAGATACTAAAGAGAGTACTGCTGCCAGAAAGGGGAAAAAAAGGGGTAAGAGGTTTGGAGAAGATTGTAGAATTGAAGAACATTAGGAAGGTTAAATTAAAGGATAAAAAGACATAATATTATGATATGACAACAGAAAGCCAAAATTTCTAATGAATATAGATGAAAAATTCTCAAAATATTTTCAAACTGAATCAGAAAACACATTAACAGAATTATACATGATGATTGTGGAAGTTCAAGATTATTTATGAACCCACAAAAAGATAAGGATTATATTTGTACAGTTGTCTGTTCCTCTGGGAGTGATACCTTTTGATTGTATTAGATTCAGGTGAGATGTCTTTGATTAAATTATGTTAAGATTAGGGCTTTTGATTCATCCACATCAGTAGGATGTAACTCAGGTTAAGTCTCCACTCCCTTGGTGGGCTGATAAAAATGGGGACTTATTCAAGAAAACACAGAAAGATATATAGGAAGAGAGAGAGCTCGTTTGAAACAGCAGAGGAGAAAACTTTGATCCTTTGGCAATGGGAAGAGAGATGAGCCATTTGCCTGATAGTTTGCAACTGAGACAGGAAAAAAACAAGCCTTATGCCAGCCTGTAGCTGAGAAAGATGAAGGGTGAACACTCATATACATCACCCACCATCCTGTTTCAACATGTTGCAAATGAAATGGGTGAGAAAGTATTTCTTACAGTACCTTGAGTT
Organism: Cabassous unicinctus; assembly: GCA_029593785.1. Classification (NCBI taxonomy): domain Eukaryota; kingdom Metazoa; phylum Chordata; class Mammalia; order Cingulata; family Chlamyphoridae; genus Cabassous; species Cabassous unicinctus. Next base: position 38,522 of record JAQZBX010002400.1, on the reverse strand, counting down.
GGACTCTAAGGTCTTGTAACTGTAAGCTTTTACCATACATAAATACCCTTTATAAAGGCCAATAGATATCTGGTACTCTGCATCAGCACCCCTTCGGCTGACTAATACAATGATCAAGTGGGCTTTATCCCAGGTACACAAGGGTTATTGAACACAAGAAAATCAATTAATGTAGTAAATCATATTGATAAATTGAAGAAAATATCACGTGATCCTCTCGATTGATGCAGAAAACAGCCTCTATCTTGATAAAAACACTCCAACAGTTAGAATAGAAGGCAGCTTTCTCAATATGGTAAAGTGCATGTATGAAAAACCTACAGAAAGATTTCTGCTGAGATTAGAGACCAGACAAGGATGTCCACTGTCACCTTTTTTATTCAATATTGTGCTAGAATTTCTAGCTAGAGCATTTAGGCCAGATAAAGAAATAAAAGGCAGCCAAATACAAAACAAAGAATGAAAACTTTCATGATTCACTGATGATATGATCCTATATCTAGGAAATCCTGAAAATCCACAACAAAACTGCTAAAATTAATGAACGATTTGAGTGAATTGGCAGGATACAAGATTAATACACAAATATCAATGGTTTCTTTTCTTAAAAATTTTTTATTGAAGTTTATTATTCATACATGAATGTAAATAAACAATAAGGGTATAGTAAAAGATGTGCACTTACAAAACAGACATGTTTATCATTATCAGGCACACATACATCTCCCTACCACCAAAACTTTGCATTGCTGGGAAACATTTGTTACAAACTATGAAAGAGCATTGTCAAAATGTCACTACAAACTATAGCCCATATCTTATATTTGGTATATTTTTCCCCAACCCACCTGAATATTAACACCCTGTATTAGCATTGTATATTTGTTAAAATTCATGCGAGAATCTTCTCATATTTGTCATGTTAACCACAGCCTATCTTCCACTACTGAATTCCCTGTGTTATACAGTCCTATGATTTCTACAACCCATTCACCATGTACATTCAGTGGCTCTCATTTTTATCACTTCAGTCAAATTATTTTTTAAATTATACTTTTTTATTTTTTTAAAAAGATACTTAGATTACATAAATGTTACATTAAAAATATAGAGGATTCCCATATGCCCCACTCACAACCCCTCCCATATTTTCCTACATAAACAACATCCTTCATTAGTGTGGTACATTTGTTACAATTGAACACATTTTAGAGCATTGCCACTAAGTGTGGATTATAGTTTACATTGTAGTTTACACTCTCTCCCACACAATTTTGTAAGTTATGAAAAGACATATAATGGCTGGTATCTGTCATTGCAATGTCATTCCAGACAACTTCAAGCCCCAAAAATGTACCCATATTACACCTGCTTTCCCTCTCCTTCCCCTCAGAACCTCAGTTGCCATTGCCTCCACATCAATGATACAAGCTCTTCCACTGCAAGAATCACAATAAGTGTATAGTAGAATACCAGTAAGTCTACTCTAGTCCATCATTCATTACCAAATCCTGAGGATTCTGGGATGCTCATGCCCACTCTCCACCTTTAATTGACTGGGGGCTTAGGTCCCGTGGGGCAGATGGATAGTACTTTCTTCTTTCTTGCTTGCAGTTTCAGACATTCTCTGTTCCTTGGGATGGTCTCTGTCCATCATAATCTCCTTGTTAGTTGTCCTGGGTGAGTCCAATGAACTGGAGAGTAGGTGTTGCAACTCTGTTGAGATTCAGGGCCCAGCTGGCACATGGACAGCCCAAAGCTTTGAGTCTCTTGGACATACACCTATCAACTCTAGCACTAATTATAGGTTCAGATAGAAGGGGCAGAAGAGCCATGTTTAGGAAAACCACAACTGAGTCCAACACTGTCACACTGGGGAGCATAAATTCCCAAGTAGGGCCCAATGGCAGGACACCAAGCTCCTGAGCTGTCTGCCTTGCCTATAGTGTCTAGATATCTCCAATATTTGGGGAAATATTTACTTTGGCAGTCAAGGAGATCCTGCTGATATATGCATAAACATTACCTCTGGAATGACCTCCCAACTCACTTTGAAGTCTCTTAGCCATATAAACTCAACTGTCTTTAACTTTCCCCCTTTTGATTAACATCTTTTTCCAGTTGCATTGCTAGTTGGTGCTAGTTAGTAATCCATTGGTGCCAGGGAGGCTTATCCCCATGAATCATGTCCCACACTGGGTGGGGGAAGGTAATGCTGAGTTCAGTTTAGAGAGAGGCCTCATTTGAGCAACAATTACCTCTCAGGAGGTAACTCTTAGGCACCCTATAATATTAGACCAAGTTTCAATTTTCAAAAGTAAAGGTTCCTAAGTACATTCATCAAAGTCTAGGGCCCATTAATTGTCCATCTTCCTTCAATAGGCACTGCTGCTGTATTCAGGGGATTCTTACTGTTCCATTAGAGAATGTGGCAGAGATTCCCAACATGGGAATTCAATATTCTTTCAGTTACTGTATTAATTTCCACCCACTGTGACAGTACCCCATGAATGTTTGAACACATTTATATGTCTTCTGGTATGTCCCAGGTGAAAACCTTCCCATGCATCCCCATTACTGACACCTTACTCCAATGATCCTCCCCTGCCACATTTTTAACTCTTCTGTGATCCAAAACTTCTTCAAAATGAAGCTAAGAAAATAACCAAATACAATTAATAAGAAAATGAAAAAATAAGGACACTTTAAAAAATAACAAATAAAATGCAATAAATATAAAATTTGGAAAAATAAAAAATAATTAAAAATATAAAATTTAAAAAATGTTGACTTTATGTCTTTCACCACTGTAAGATGTGTTATCTTTTATGTACAGTGACATTTTCTTCTGTTGATTCCCCCAGTTTCTTATTTTTTTCATTTTGTCTTCAAAGAAGCTTTAGGTTACAGAAAAGACATGCACAGAATGTAAGGGATTCCCATATACCCAATATCCACCTCTTTCTTCTTTCCCCTATTATTAACATTTTACAAGTGGACGGTACATTTGTTAAAATAGATACATAAATATTGAAACATTGTTACTAACAATGGTGAGTGATTTATATTATGATTTACATTTTGGACCATATACTTTTATAAATTTTGAGGAAATTTAACATGGACTGTATCCATCATTGCAAGATCATCTAGAACACTTCCATCACCCTCAAAATGCCCTATGTTCCATTTACTCTATTCCTCACTTCTCCTCCCTCAGGACCCATGGCAACCGACAAGCTTCACTCCTTGAAGAACAAGATTCATAGTTACTTGCAACAACATTGAGGGCTTGACATACTGGCCTGTCCTCCCCTACTAGGCACTGCCTCTGCTCTCAAGAGACTCCAACCACTCTGAGAACATAACAGGACTCCCCAGTATGGGAGTCCAACACCTTCCCACTCATTCTGTGTATCTTCACCCACTGATACAACACACTATGACAAGATGAACACTTACACAATCCTTAGAAGCCTGTCCCAAATGCCCCACACATGCAACAACTTAAACCAGTGACCCTCCCCTGCCATATTTGCCAAAAGAACATTACCAACATTGTACTTTTAACCACATACCCACAATTCCCCAGTGTTAACCAGACCCTTTCCCACCCCACCCCCAATTCCATGGACAGTTGAACCCAACCTCCCTACCCTAATCCCTTCAAAAACCAAAACCACCCCACCCAATAGTATCATTGCACCACTGTCATGCCCATCCACTATACAAGTACACACTTCCACCTCATAGATTTTGTCCATATTGGCATTGGCTCACAATCTTTTTCTCTCTGTCTCCTATAACCATATCTTCCAGACTCTAGGTCTGTGAGTCTTCTCAATTTGCTTAATTCATATTGGTGAGGTCATGTAATATTTGTCCTTCAGTGCCTGGCTTGCTTCTCTCAACATAAGGTCTTCAAGATTCATTCATGTTACTCGATGTGTTAATACTGCATTTGTTCTTAAAGCTGAATTATATACCATCATATATATATACCACAATTTGTTTATCCATTCATCTGTTGGACATTTGAGTTTTCTCCAACTTTTGACAATAGTAAATAATGCCTCTATGAACATTGGTGTGCATATATCTGTTCGTGTCCCTGCTTTCAATTCTTCTGGGTATATACACTGCAGTGGGATTGATGTATCATATGGTGGTTCTATAGTTAGCTTCCTGAGGAACTGTCAGACTGTTTTCCAAAATGGTTGCATCATTCTACATTCCCACCAGCAGTGGATAAGGGCTCCCATTCTTCCACATCCTCTCCAACATTTATAGTCCTCTGTATTTTTATACTCAACAGTCTAACGGGTGTAAGATTATATCTCATTGTAGTTTTGATTTGCAATTCCCTAATAGTGATGTTGAGCATATTTTCATGTGCTTTTAAACCGTTTGTATTTCTTCTTTGGAGAAGTGTCCATTCAAATCACTTGCCCATTTTTTAATGGTTTTTTATTTTTTTTGTCTTTTTATTTTTGAGTTGTAGGATTTCTTTATATAAGCTTGATATTAGGCCCTTATTTGATAGATTGTTACCAAATATTTTCTCGATTAAGGAGGCTGCCTTTTCACTTTCTTGACAAACTCCTTTGAGGTGCAAACATTTTAATTTGTAGGAGGTCCCACTTATCTATTTTTTCTTTCATTGCTCATGATTTGGGTGTAAAGATTATGAAAGCATTCCCTAATATAAGACCCTGTAGATGCTTCCATACATTTTCTTCTGAGATTTTTATGGTCTTGGCTCTTATATTTAGATCTTTGATCCATCTTGAGTTAATTTTTGAATAAGGTGAGAGATGATGTTCTTCTCTCATTCTTTTGGATATGGATATCCAGTTCTCCAAGCACCATTTTTTGAAGAGTCCATTCTTTCCCAGTTGAATGGGCTTGATGGCCTTGTCAAATATCAGTCAACTGTATATGCTGGGGATCTATAATCAAACTCTCTATTCAGTTCCATTGGTCAGTATGTCTATCCTTGTGCCAATACCATGCAGTTTTGACTACTGTAGCTTTGAAGTATGTTTTAAAGTCTGATAGTGAGATTCCTCCATTTCCACTTTTCTTTTTCAATATTTCTTTGGCTATTTGGGGAACCTTGCCCTTCCAAATAAATTTCATAGTTAAATTTTCAACTTCAGTGGAAAAAGAATGCTGTGGCAATTTTATTGTGATTCCATCAAATTTTTAATGAGTTTAGGTAGGATAGACATCTTAATGATGTTTAGTCTTCCTATCCATTAACAGAGAATATTCTTCCACTTATTTAGGTCTTCTTTGATTTCCTTTAACATTGAGTGGTTTTCTGTATACAAGTCATTTACATCTTTAGATTTATTCCTATGTATTTGATTCTTTTAGTTGTTAGTGTAAATGGGATTTTTTCTTGATTTCCTCCTCAGAGTGCTCATTGTGCATTTACAGAAATGCTACTGATTTTTGCACATTAATCTTACAACCTGCCAATTTACTGAACTCATTTATAAGCTCTAGAGATTTTACTGTAGATTTCTCAGGGCTTTTAAGGCATAGGTTCATGACATCTGCAAATAGTGAAATTTTTACCTCCTTCTTTCCACATTTAGCTCTCCTCTAATCTTTGTTATTTCCTTCTTTCTACATCCTTTAGGGTTAGTTTGTTGTTATTTTTCTAGTTCTTCCAGATGTTCAATTATGTCTTTAATTTTAGCTCTTTCTTCTTTTTTAATATAGGCATTTATGGGTATGAATTTGCCTGTCAATACAGCTTTTACTGCCTCCCAAAAGTTTTGATATGCTGTGGGGTCAATTTCTTTCATTTCAAGGTAGTTACTGGTTTCTTTTGCAATTTCCTCTTTGATCCACTGATTGGATAGGAGTGTATTAATTTCCATATCTTTGTGCCTAATCTGATTCTCAGCTCCTTCCTGATTTCCAGCTTCATTCTATTGTGGTCAGAGAAACTACTTTATATAATTTCTATCTTTATGAACTCATTGAGAGTTGTTCTGTGGCCTAGTATGTGGTCTATCCTGGAGAATGATCCATGTGCACTTGAGAAGAATGTATATCTCACTGTATTTGTGTGTAATGTTCTATATATGTCTATTAGTTTCAGATCCTCTAATGCATTTTTCAAGATTGATGTTTCTCTTTAGATTCTCTGTTGAGATATAATGTGTAATGGTGATAATAGTGTGCTAAAGTCCCCCACTATTATTATAGAGGCATCTATTTCTCCACTTGGTTTTTCCAATGTTTGCCTCATGTATTTTGAGGAGCTCTGGTGAACTGCATAAATGTTTATGATTTTTCTTTATTCTTCATAGATTTCTCATTTTATTTATATATTGTGTCATACTTTGTATCTTACAATAGTTTTGCATGTAAAGCCTATTTTTTTCCAAAATTAGTGTAGCTAATTTTGCCTTTTTTGGTTTGTTTGAATGTAAAATTGTTTTCCAACCATTCACTTTTAACCTCCTTGCATCCTTGGGTCTAAGGTGAGTTTCATGAGGGCAACGTATAGATGGGTCATATTTCCTTATCCATTCTGCCAATCTGTGCCTCTTGATTGGAGAGTTTAAACCATTAACATTCAGTGTTATTATTGTCAAGGAATTTCTTATATTAGCCATATTTTCTTTAATTTATTTATGCCGTATGTTGTTTTTATTTCTCTTTTATTCATATTATTTTTAAACTCTCCTCCAACTCTCTCTCCCCTGTTGTTTCCTTTTGACCTGCAGAACTCCCTTTAGTATTTTTGAAGGGCAGGTTTCTTATTGACAAACTCTCTTAATTTCTATTTATTTGTGAATATGTTGTACCCTTCTTCATTTTTGAATGTAAACTTTGCTGGACACAAAATTCTTGGATAGATTTTTTTTTTTTTAGCATCTTAACTATGTCATACCACTGCCTTCTTGCTTTCATGGTTTCAGATGAGAAATCAGCACTTAATCTTATTGAGCTTCCCTTGTATGTGGTGGATCTCTTCTCTCTTGCTGCTTTCAATCATCTCTCTTATTTTTGAGAATTGGATAATTTGACAAGGATATGTCTTGGGAGAGGCCTCTTAGAATTTATACTGTTTGGGATACACTAAGCTTTCCCATGTCCCTCAATAGGGTTGGGAAATTATCAGATTATTTCCACCAACAGTCTTTCTGCTCCTTTTCCCTATTCTTCTCCCTCTGGGATATCTATAATGCATATGTTTGCATATTTTGTGTTGTCTTTTAAGTCCTTAAATCCCTGCTGGATTTTTTCTATCTTTATATCTACATGTTCTACTATCTGTCTGATTTCAGGTGTCTGTCTTCCACATTGTTGATTCATTTGTCTGCCTGTTCAAATCTGGTGTTATGTGCTTCCAGGGTATTTTTGATTTCTTGGATTGTGCCATTCATCACCATCAGCTCTGTTATCTTTTTATGTACGTTTACAATTTCTTCAGTATCTTCTCCCAGTATCTTCTTAATATCCTTAATCTCTTCCTTCACTTCATTAAGTTGATTCATGACATTTGTTTGGAGAGCTGTGATTCATTGTTCCATGTTCTGCATCTCTTCCTGTCTTGTAGTTTATTCATTTGACTGGGCCATGTCTTCATGTTTCTTAGTATGGCTTGTAATTTTTTGTTGGTGTCTAGGTTTCTTTTTATCTTGGGTTTATTCAGGTGATTAGTTTCTCTTTCTACTCTAGGGATTTCTTTTGTTGTTGATTTTGTGTGCAGTAAGGTTTCACTTTAACACTTCATTCCTCTTATACTATTTCCTTGCTGTCTACTTTCCCTTGAAAAAAACTAAAATGAGAGAAAAGGAAAGAGAAATGAATAGAAAAAGAATAGTAGCAATAATAATAGTAAAAGGTAGGAGATGAACTACACAAGACTTAGGAAAATGAATAATTAACACAAGTAAGAAACAGAGGAATTCAATTTAAAAAGTGGAATAGAAACAATGAAATGAGATACAGAATAGAGAAAAATATATAGTATGAATTAAAAGGCCAGAATGATGGATAGAGGAAAAGAAGAAAGAAAAGAGAGAGAGAGAAAGTAAAAAAGAAAGAAAAGAGAAAAAAGGAGAGAGGAATAAAAGAAAGGAAAATTTAAGACTAAACAAAGAGAGTTGGAATGAAAGACCAATAACAGAAAACAGAAAGTAGAAAGATATCAGAAAGAAAAGAAATGGCCTAGGTACAGAAAATTGGTAAACCAACAAATGAACAAAAACAGGGAAACATGGGAAGGGGAAACACAAGAAAGTGGAAACAACACAGCAGCAACTCATTTTAAAAAAGGTAAAGAAAGAAAGAGAACAAAAACAAAAATAAACTTGGGAAAACAGCCTTACTTCTTAGACCTCTTAGGATCTTCTCAGGTTGCTGGTGTTTATCAATCAATCACCCTGCAGCCCATCCTCTGCAAGTTTTGAACTGGGTTTTAGTTAGAAAAATAAGGAAAACAAAAAGGGAAACTTTTTTTTTAAAGAATAAGAGATCCAAGAAAATCTAATACAAAGAGAATATCTAAATGTTCTCTGTCATAAACTTTCAGCTGGATGACTGGTAACCCAGTGGCTCACTTCTCTGAAAAGCCAGGATTTGAACTAGGGACCTCATATATGAAAGGCAGTTATTCTTCCACTGAGCTAAAATGTGTCCTTAACTTAGCCTTTCAGAAGGCTACCCACTCCCTTCCCCTTGGGCAGGTTAGATTCCTTGCAGTTTGCTAGGGTTCTGCTGATTTATTCATCTGTCTGTTCCTGTCTCCCTTATGATCTACTAAGTCTCTTTATCTGGAAGCTGGGTGTGACAGCCTCCCTGAGAAAATTCCCCTCCCCTCTCCCTGTCAAATTTGGGTCCCTTCTGATATTCAAGGTGTGCTAAGCTGACCAAAAAACACTATCTACCCTTGCAGACCCCTCTTTCCCCCAGGAATCCACCCTCACACTCTGTTCAGAGCTGGGAACCAGCGGGTCCACCTATGTTATTTGCCCTGAGGGTGAGGTATATGTGCCAATTCCATCCACAGGGGCAAGCAACTCACAATTTACCTTTGACTCTTTTATCTTTCCAGTAACCTCCTAGATGACTCAGAACACCGTTCTATTCTATATATATACAAAGCAGCTGGCAGGGAAGAAGACATCTGCTCCTGTGACAGTTAGATGTAAATTGCCAGAAGTTTTACCCTCAATATTTCAGGGGTGGCTGAAGGGAGCCCTTCCTGGTGCCTGGTAGGTTCAGTAACTCACAATTAGTTGTTTTGGCTTCTTTTTTTTTCTGTTCTTCACTGTCCTGGGAGTTGTGAAGCAGTATTCTGGCCTGCTGTGCCCCAAAGCAGGTCACCAAGGCAGCCCTTGGTCTTTTCTCTATTGTTTTAGGGAGAGATGAGCATTAACTGCTTAACTTAATGGCCATGTTCTCACAATCCAATAGTATATTTTTATAACTGCTCTAGGAATTAAAGCCCATGGTTTAACTTGGGTTTAATTGTTTGTGTAGTGTAGCTCCATTGATTTTTAAAATTTGTTGTTATAACATATAGACTCTAACGTTTCTATTTTATTCATATTCAGATATATATTTAATAGCTGTTAATTGTGTTAACAATATTGTGCTAACCTCACCATCACACATAACCAAAACAATTTTATCATTCAATATAGGAGCCCTATACATTTTAAGCCTTAAAATCCCATTCTTTATCCCCACTATGTCTCCTGGTACTCTCTATTCTAGATTCTGACTCTAAGGGTCTGCTTCTGCTAATTGTTTCAAATCAGTGAAATCAAACAATATTAGTCCTTTTGTGCATGGCTTATATCAATCAATGTATCTTCAAGGCTCATCCTCGTTGTCACAGGTATTAGGACTTCATCCTTTTTTAATGCAGAATAATATTACTTTGTATGTATATACCCCAATTTTTTATCATTTCTATCTGGATAAATGTTTCATCTGTTTTCCTCGTGGTTAACATGGGGTTCAAATTAAATATCTTGGCATCCAAGATGGCAGAGTAGAGAAGCACAAGCTGCATTCTTCTTCTGAAAACTTTGGGAAGGGTATAGAATAAGAAGAACCAAGTGATAAAGAGGCCTATTAACACAAAACCAAACAAAAATAAAATGTTGAACTAGAAAGAGAAACTAACCAACTAAATAAGCTCATCAAGATAAACAGATGCTTGGACAGTAGCAAAAAATTAAAAACCATACTAAGAAACAGGAAGTCATGGCCCAGTCAAATGAACAAACTAGAAAGCAGGAAGAAATGCACAAAGTGGAAAATCTAATATAGGATGTCCAAACAACTATCCTTAATCAACTCCATGAAATGAAGGAAGAGATAAAGTATTTAAAAAATATGGAGACATTGGGAAACATACAGAAGAAGTTACAAACATACAAAAATGATAAAAATCTTATGATGATGAAAGACAAAAAGAAATAAAGTAAAAATATACTGAAGCACATAACAAATGATTTGAACAGGCAGAAGAAAGAATTAGTGATGTTGAAGATAGGAAATGCAAAATTGCGCAGATAGAATAGCTAGGAAAAAATTGGAAAAATTCAGTAGGGACTCGGGGAATTGAATGACAACATGAAATGCACAAATATACACCTTACTGACATCCCAGAAGAAGAAAAGAAAGGAAAGGGGACAGCAGGAGTATTTGAGGAAATAATGGCCAAAAATTTCCAATTCTTATGATGGTCATAGATATATAAGTGCAGTAAGTGCTGCATACTCCAAGCACAATAAATACTAGCAGACCTATACTTATAAATAAAAAAATCCTAGCAAGACACATACTTAGATTTTCAAAATCTCAAGACAGAGAATCCTGAAAGAAGAGATTCATCATATATAGGGGAAGCTTGATATGATTGTTTATTTCTCATATAAAACCATGGTGGTGAGAAGGCAATGGTGAGACATAATTAAGGTGATGAGGAAAAAATCTGCCAGCCAAGAATTCTGTGTCCAGTAAAACTTTCATTCAAAAATGTTGGAGAGTTCAAAATATTCACAGATCAACAGAAATTGAGTTTTTCAACAACATTCCTGCCCTTCAAGAAATTCTAAAGGAACTTCTGCTAGTTGAAAGAAAAAAATGGAAGGGAGAGTGTTGGAAGAGAGTATAGAAAGGAAGATTATTGGTAAGAATAAAAGGATAAAAAATAGAAATAAAAATAAAACATGATATATAGAAGCCTAAAGAACAAATGACCAATGTACGTACTGCCTTGAAAGTAATAACATTTAATGATAATGGATTAAACTCTCCCATCAAAAGAAACAGATTGCCAGAATGGATAAGAAAATAAGACCGAGCTATATCCTGTCTACAAGAAACTCACATTAGAGCCATGGACACATACAGGTTGCAAGTGAAAGGTAACATGCCAACAGGAACTAAAGATGGAAGGAGTAGCTATACTAATATCAGACAGAACAGACATTAAGTGCAAAGCTGTTGTGAGAGACAAAGGACACTACATATTAATAAAAAGGGTACTCTATCAAGAAGAAAGAGCAAACATGAATATTTATGGACCTAACCAGGGAGAACCAAAATACTTGAGGCAAATACTGGCAAAATTAAGTGAAAAAATACATACCACTACAATCATCATGGGGTTTTCAATACACCATTATCACCATTAAACAGAACATCTCAAAAGAGGCTTAATAAAGAACAGAGATCTCACTCAAAAGCAGCAGGACATACATTCTTCTCAAGTGCTCATGGATCATTCTCCAGAATAAATAAGTCTCAATGAATTTGGAAAGACTTAAATTATAGAAAGCATTTTTTCTGACCACAGTGGAATGAAGCTGTAAATCAATAAAGGGCAGAAAACTGGAATAGGTACAAATACATGGAATTTAAACAACAGACTTAAACAATCAGTGGATCAAGGAGGAAATTTCCAGAGAAATCAATAACTACCTCAAAGCAAATGAAATTGAGAACACAAAATATCAAAATTTATGGGATGTAGCTAAAGCAGTGCTGAGATGGAAATTTGCAGCCCTAGAAGGAAGGACAGAAAAAAGATTAAAGAATAATTAAACTAAACTGATAATAAAAAATTAGAAAGTATTAACAAAACCAAAGGCTGGTTCTTTCCAAAAATTGATAAAATTGACAAACTCTTAGTTACACTAACAAAGAAACAAGAAAAGAACATAGAAATGAATGATATCAGAAATGAGAGAGAGGGTATCAACATGGATACCATAGAAATAGAGTATCATAAGAGGTTATTTTGAAAAATTGTATAGAAACAAGATGGTCAATTTCGATTAAAATGAACTTTTGGAACATGTATGCAAATTACATTAATGAAAGAAGAAATAAAAGTCACAAGACCAGTCAAAAGTAAAAAGGTAAAAAAAAAAGGTAAAATTGAACTAGTTATGAATAATCTTCCAACCAAGAAAAGTCCAACACCAGATAGTTTCACAGGTTAATTTACCAATCATTCCAGAAATAACTTATACAAATCCTGCTCATATTCTTCAAAAAAACTGAAGTGGAGGGAACATTAACTAACTCATTCTATGATGCCAACATCACCCTATTACCAGATACATAGAGACACTACAAGAAAAGAAAACTATAGACCAATCTCTCTAATGGACTTGATGCAAAAATCCTCAAAAGAATACTTGCTAATAGAATCTCACAATCTCAAGGGAATTATATACCATGATCAAGTGGATTGTATCTGAGATATTCAAGGATGGTTCAACATTTAAAAAATCAATTAATGTAATAATTGACAGATCAAAGAATAAAAATCACATGATCATTTATTTCAAAGCAGAAAAGGCATTTGGGAAAATACAGCATCCTTTTTCATCCTTTTTTTTTATTAAAAAAAAAAAACACTTCAAAAGTTATGAGCAGAAAGTTCTTCATCATAATAAAGGGCATTAATGAAAAGCCCTCCATTAACATCACACTCCATGGTGAAAGACTAAGTGCTTTCCCTCTAAGATCTGGAAAAAGACAAGGGTGCACCCAGACACTGCTCTTAATTGAAATTGAACTAGAATTACTTACTTGAGCACTTAGGCAAGAAAAAGAAATAAAAGGCATCCAAATTGGAAAGGAAGAAGTAAAACTTTCACTGTTTGCAGATGACATGGTCCTATACATAAAAAGACCTGAAAAATCTGCAGCAAAGCTTCTAAAGCTGATAAACGAGTTCAGCAAAGTTGGGGGATATAAGAATAACACTCAAAAATCTTTAGCATTGTTATACAATTATAAAGAACAATCTGAGGAGGAAATCAAGAAAAATTCCATTTAAAATAGCAACTAAAAGAAACAAATACCTAGGAATAAACTTACCTAAGGATGTAAAGGATTTTAAAAAGAAAACTACACAATATTTCTAAAGGAAATCAAAGAAGACCTAAACAAATGGAAGAATGTTCCATGTTCTTGGAATGGAAGACGAAATTCATTAAGATCTATCATACCAAAATTGAGGTACAGATTCAATGCAAACCCAACAAAAGTTCCAGCAACATTTTTTACTGAACTGGAAAAGCCAATTTTCGAATTTGTTTGAAAGGGAAAGGGGTCCCTTTTAAAAAGGGAAAACAAAATTGGAGAAATCATGCTATCTGACTTTACAACATTTAAAAAAAAGCTTCAGTGGTGAAAACTGCATGGTATTGGCACAAGAATAGATATACTACCAAAGGAACTGAAAGGGGAGTTCTGATATAGGCCCACACATATTTGTCCAGCTGATATTCAACAATGCTACCAAATCCACTCAACTGGGACTGAATAGTCTTTTCAGCAAATGGTGCTGGGCTAACTGGATATCCAGATGCAAAAGAATATGAGAGGATCACCATCTCATGCCCTGTACAAAATTAACTCAAATGCATCAAAGACATAAATATAAGAGCCAAGATCATAAAACTCCTAGAATATAATGTAGGGAAACATCTACAAGATCTTGTAGTAGGAAATGGTTTCATAAATTTTACACCAAAAACATGAACAATGAAAAAGAAAGATAAACAGTATTTCCTCAAAATCAAAAACTTTTGTGCTTCAAAGGATTTTGTCAAGAAAGTGAAATGCAGTCTACTAAATGGGAGAAAATATTTGGGTACCACCTATCTGATAAGGGCCAAATATCCAGAGAAAATAAAGAAATCTTATTTCTGTAACATAAAAAGAACAATCCATTTAAAAAATAGGCAAGAGATTTGAATAGACACTTTTCCAAAGAGTAAATACAAATGGCTAAAAAGAACCTAAAAGGACGCTCAACATTACTAATGGGTAAATCAAAACTACAATGAAATACCACCTTTTGTCTATTAGACTGGCTGCTGTTAGAAAAGACATAGAAAACTACCTGTGTTGCATAGAATGTGGAGGAATAGGAGCACTCATCCACTGCTGGTAGGAAGATAGAAGTGTGCATCCACTAGTCATTAAGCTAAGTATAGAATGGCCATATGATCTGGCAATCTTCTCTACCCAGAAGAATTGAAAGCAGGGATATGAACATATATATGCGCACTAATGTTTGTCGTGGCATTTTTCACAATTGCCAAATGTTGGATGGAAACCAAGTGTTCATGAAGTGATGAATGGATAAACAAAATGTGTTATATACTCATGATGGAATATTATTCAGCAGTTAGAAGGAATGAGTCTTGACACATGTGACAACGTGGATGAATCTACAAGACTTTATGTTAAATGAAGTAAACCAATTATTAAAAGACAAATATTGCTTGATCTCACTGACATGACCTAAGGATATTGAGCTGACTCATTAGGGGTATGCAACCATGGATCAAAGTACACATTTTTATTGTAGTGACAAAATAAATTTTAGCATTGATATAAAGATAGTGGGTACCAGAGTTTCTGAGGGAGTGGGAGGGAAAAGCAGGTAGAACATAGAGCATTTTTAGGGCATTGGAATTGTTCTGCATGATATTGTAAAGATGGATTCAGGCCATTATATATTTTGTGAAAAACCTATAGAATTGTACAGGGCAAAGTGTATTCCATTTGTAAACTATAGACTATGGTTAGCAATTCTTCAATATTTGTTCATTATTTGTAACAAATATATCACATTAATGTAAAATGTTATGAATAGGGGAAATGTGTGAGTGTAGGGGGTGGGTTGTATGGGAATCCCCTATATTTTCAATGTAACTTTTATGCAGGCTAAAATTCTTTAAAAATAAAGTTAAAAATGAAAACTAAAAATGTAATATCCTAATTATATAACAATCATATTTGATACCAACTTAATTCAATTGCATTCATATATACTTTTCCTAAACCACTCTGTCCCCCCACCTTTTTTGTACTTGTTACCACTTATAATTATGTACATTATTAATTATTTCTTTATGTCACTTTGAACCACTCTCTAGTGTCCTTTCCTTTGTGACTGAAGAAATCCTTTAGCATTGTTTGTATGGTAAGTCTAGTGGTGATTGACTTACTCGGATTTTGTTTATCTGGGAATGTATTAATCTCTCACACCTGTTTGAAAGACAATCTCTCCAGATATAAAATCCTTGGCTGGCAGTTGCTTTCTGTCAGCACTTTAATTATTTCAACCCAGTCCCTTCATTCTTCCATTATGGTTGGAAGTTCTCTGGTGAGAACTAAGCAATCTAATTTGGAATACTTTGTATCTAATATATTGCTTTTCTCTTGCAGCTGTCAGAACTCTCTCCTTGTCTACTGCATATGATAATGTGATCAATATATGAAATGGTATATTTTTCTTCATTTTTATTTTGTTTTGTGTTCTCTGGGATTCTTAGATGTGCATATTCACATCATTTGTTAAGTTAGGGAAGTTCTCTTCATTATTTCTTTGACTATACCTTCTGCCTTTTTATCTGTTTCTTGTCCTTCTTGGAATCCAGTAATGTATATATTGCTGTGATTGATGGTGTCCCATGTCTGTCATAGGCTGCTTTTTTAATTTTAATAATTGTTTTTACTTTCTGCTCCTCAGTCTGACTTAATTCAAGTGTCTTGTCTTCAAGTTCATTGATTCTTTCTTCTGCCAATTGCAAGCTTCTGTTGAAACCCTCCTGGGTATTTTTCACTTCAGGTATTGTGGTCTCCAACACCAGTAGTTCTGTTTGGTTCCTTTTTAAAATTTCTAGCACTTTAAACTCTCATATTCCTATTTCCTTCTTTTCTTGATATCCTTTACATTTTTTTCTCTGTAGAATAGGAGGAAGAGGCTGGTAAATTAAGCTAAGGAACTTTAAATTGCTTTCTCCATGAAACAGTTACTATCCCTCATCCTTCACTCTTGTGGTGGACTTCTGTAGGGTAGCTCACTGATGATAGAAAGGGACATAAAAATCTTCTTTCACTATGCCAGGGGTGTGCACTGCCAATCACTGCTCACAACAATTGGATAGCAACTTCAGAATTGCTGGAAGCCTGGCTCTGAAGGCAGCCATGATTCCACCCATCTCAGACAATGGTGATGGTAGAGGAGACTAAAACACACTACATTCCTCAGGGATTGAGGAGAGTGTTTGATGAAGGGTTGCATTTGCTGGGCAGGACATGGAACTCAGCTTTGGGGGGATATGGAAGAGCACTTGGTACCCTTCTTTATCCCCTCCTTAGGACAATTTTGAGCTGGTCTCATCCCCTTTGTGAGTCACAGGTCATGTTTTAGCTGGAAAGACTGACATTTTTTCAGAATAATTGAAAAAGATAAAAGAGAAATAAAAACAAGTTATGATATATATAAACCTAAAGAAAATATGACTAATATAAGTAACTCTATACAGTAATAACACCGATGTTAATGGCATAAAATATCAAACTAAGAGGCACAGATTGGAAGAATGGATAAGGAAATATGACCCTTACATATGCTGTGTACAAGAAACTCACCTTAGACCCAGGGATGCAAGAAGACTAAAATTGAATTGTTGGAAAACAATTTTACATGCAAACAAAAAGCATAAAAGTATGGGAATAACTATGCTAATAAGAGAGAAAATAGACTTTAAATGCAAAAGTATTGTAAGAAAAAAAGAACAACACTATATATTATTAAAAGGGGAAATGTATCAAGAAGAAAGAACAATCATAAAAATTTGTGCACCTAACAAGGGAGCCTCAAAACACATGATACAAACATCAGAAAACATAATTGGAGAAATAGATGCCTCTACAATTATAGTGGGGGACCATAATACACCATTATCACCAATAGACAGAACATCTTCATAGAGAATCAATAAAGAAACAAAAACCTTGAATAATACATTAGAGGATCTGGACCTAATAGACATACAAAGAACATTACACCAAAATACAGTAGGATATACTTTCTCCTTGAGTGCACATCAATCATACTCCAAGATAGTCCACATGCTAGGTCACAGAACAACTCTTAATAAATTCAGAAAGATTGAAATTGTACAAAGTAATTTCTCTGACCACAATGGAAAGAAGCCAGAAATCAGTAAGGAAAAGAAGACTAGACACAAAGATATGGCAGTTAAACAGCACGCTCTTAGAAAATGAGTTGGCCAAGGAGGAAATCACAAAAAAATTAGTATCTGGCTTGAAATTAATGAAAATGACAACAGCAAGTGTCATAACTTATGGGATCCAGCAAAAGATGCATAGAGAAGGAAATTCAAAGCCATAAATGACTATATTATAAAGAAAACAGAGCTAAAAATTAAGACCTAACTGCATACCTTTAGGGACAAGAGAAAGAACAATAAACTAACCCCAAAGGAAATAGAAAGAAAGAAATTACAAGGATTAGAACAGAGCTAAATGAAATTGAAAATAAAAAAGCACTAGAAAAAAACAAACAAAATCAAAATCTGCTTCTTTGACAAGATGAATAAAATTGACAAAACTTTCACAAGACTAACAATGAAAACAGAGAGAAGATGCAAATATATAAAATAAGAAATGAGGAAGGGGATATCACAACTGACCCCACTGAAATAAAGAATGTCATAAGAGGATACTTTGAAAAATTGTATGCCAATGTGATGAATAATTTAGAGGAAATTGGCAAATTCCTAGAAACACACAAGCAGCTTACATTGATGAAAGAAAAATTGATGAAACCAAGAGGCCAATCACAAGTAACAAGATTGAATATGTCATCAAAAACCTCCCAACTAAGAAGAGCCTAGGACCAATGGCCTCACAGGTGAATTCTACCAAAAATTCCATAAGAACTAACACCAATCCTGTTTAAACTCTTTCAAAATTAGAAGTGAAGGGAAAATTGCCTAACTCATTCTATGATGCCAAAATCACCCTAACACCAAAGCCAAACAAAGATGCTACAAGAAAGGAAAACTATAGACCAATCTTTCTAATGAACCTAAATGGTAAAATCCTCAACAAAATACTTGCTAATAGTGTTCAATAACACATCAAAAAAATTATATACCATGACCAAGTGGGCTTCATCCCTGGTATGCAAGGATGGTTCACCATAAGGATTTCAATCAATGTAATACACAACATAAACAGATTGAAAGAAAAAAACCACATGATCGTCTCTATAGATGCAGAAAAAGCACTCAACAAAATTCAGCAGACTTTCCTGATAAAAAAAATTCAAAAGATAGGAAAAGAAGGAAACTTCCTCAACATGATAAATTATATATATGCAAAACCCACAGTTATCATCATCTTCAATGGTGAAATCCTAAAAGCTTTCCCTCTAAGATGTGGAACAAGACAAGGATGATCTCTGTCACCACTCTTTTTTAACATTGTGTCTGAATTGCTTGAGCACTTATGCAAGAAAAAGATATAAAAGGCAACCAACTTGGAAAGGAAGAAATAAAATTTCACTATTTGCAGATGACAAGATCCTATACATAAAAAGCCATGAGAAATAGATAACAAAGGTTCTAGAGCTTATAAATGAGTTCAGTAAAGTGGCAGATTATAAGATCAAAGAGCCAAAATTGGTAGCATTTCTGAACTACAATAATGAACAATCTGAGAAGGAAGTCAAGAAACAGTTCCCATTTACAATAACAACCAAAAGAATCATCGGAAGTGGATGTGGCTCAAGAGGTTGAGCATCTGTCCACCATATGGAGAGACCAGGATTCAATCCCTAGGACCTACCAGGAAAATTTTAAAAAAACGGTAAGCAGGTGAGCCAGGCCCATGCATGGTGAGCCATAGGCCTACACAGCAAGCCACAGACCTGCATGCAGTGAGCTGAGCCATGTAGCAATATGATGATGCATCCAAAAGAGAGACACATGGGACAGCCAATTGAGGTGTGCCAGAAACCAGGAACTGAGGTGGCGCAAGTGAAAGGGTGCCTCTCTCCCACACAGGAGATCCCTGGGATCAAATCCCAGTGTAGCCTGGAGGAGAAAAATGAGAACAGTAGGCAAGAAACAGACACAGAAGATCTCCCAGTGAATGGACACAGACAGCAAGTGGAGGGGGGGTGGTAACTCATAGAACTGTACACCAAAAATAAAAAGTTAAAGTCAATTTACAAAAATACTCAATATGGAATGTTCAGAAAGATATGTAACAATACATTAAAAAAAAAAAGAATTAAATACCTAGGAATAAATTTAACTAAAGATGTAAATGATTGCATGTAAATGATTGCATTCAGAAAACTACACAACACTGTTAAAGGAAATAAAAAAAGACCTAAATAAATGGAAGGATATTCTATGTTCATGGAAAGGAAGACTGAATATCATTAAGGTGTCTATCCTACCCCAACTGATTTACAGATTTAACAAAATCCCCCAAAAAGCATTAGCATTCCCACTTAATTTGAAAAGCTAACTATGAAATTTATTTGGCAGGGCAAGGGGCCTGAATAGCCAAAGACATATTGAAAAATAAAAATGAAACCGAAGTAATTACACTACCTAACTTTAAATCATACTACAAATCTACTGTGGTCAAAAGTACATGGTATTGGCACAAGGATAGACATACTGGCTAATGGAACCAAAATGAAAGTTCTGGTATAGATCCTTGCATATACAATCAACCAATATTAGACAAGGCCCCCAAGTTCATTCAACTGAGTGAGAATGGACTTTTTAAGAAATGGTGCTTAGAGAAATGAATATATCCAAAAGAATGAGAGAGGAGCACCACCTCACACCTTATACAAAAATTAACTAAAGAAGGATCAAAGATCTAAATATCAGAGCCAAGATCATAAAGATCATGGAAGATAATGTAGGTAAGCATCTACAGGATCTATAATTAGGAATTGGTTTCATAAACTTTTCAACAAAAGCATGAGCAATGAAAGAATAAAAAGATAAATGGGATCTTTTAAAAACTGAAAACATTTGTACATCAAAGGAGTTTTTCAAGAAAGTGAAAAGGTAGCCTACTCAATGGGAGAAAATATTTGGTAGCCATGTCTGATAGGGGCATAATATCCAGCATATATAAAGAAATTCTACACTTCAAAAATAAAAAGACAAAAAAAAAAAAACCATTTAAAAAATAGGCAAGCTGTTTGAATACACACTTCTTCAAAGAAGAAATACAAATGGTTAAAAAGCACAGGAAAAGATTCTCAACATCACTAGCTATTAGGGAAATGCAAATCAAAACTACAATGAGATTTAATCTTACAACCATTAGACTGGTGGCTATTAAAAAAACAGGACACAAGTGTGAGAGTATTTGGAGGAATGGGAACACTTATCCACTACAGGTGGCAATGTAGAATGATGCAGCCATTGTGGACGACACTTTGTTGCTTCCTCAGGAAGCTAACTATAGAACTGCCATATTATCCAGTAATCCCACTGCTGAGTACACAACCAGAAGAATTGAAAACAGGGACATGAACAGATATATGCACACCAATATTCTTAGTGGCTAATTCACTATTGCCAAAAGCTGAAAACAACCCAAATGTCCATCAACAAATGAATGGATATACAGATTGTGGCATATACAAACAAAGGAATAATACTCAGCTGTAAGAAGGAATGTAGTAGTTACACATGGGATAACATGGATGAATCTTGAAGACTTTATGTTGAGTGAAGCAAGCCAGGCACTAAAGGGCAAATATTACATGTCCTTACTGATATCAATTAAGCAAATTGAGCAGACTCACAGAGTCTGGAAGCTTGGTTTACAGGTGACAGAAAGGGAGAAGAAGTTTGTGAGCAAAGCCCATATGGGCAAATTTTATGATAAGGTGGAAGGCTGTAGTTGTACAGCAGATGGGCCTGAAAATGTTGCAGTGATACTATTGGTTTGGGTGGTGCTGGTTTGTGATGTTGGTAGGGTTGAGAAGCTGAGTTGGACTGTCCATGGTAATGGGGGTGGGTTGGGGGAGGCAGCAGGTGAACACTGGGTATTTGTGGGTATGTGATTGAAACTACAATGTTCAGAGTGTTCTTTTGGCAATACAGCATGGGAGGGTTACTGATTTAGAGTGTTGGATGTGGGGGCCATTTGGGAGAGGACACACCTGGGGCAGGCTTCTAGGGAGTGTCTGAGTGTTTTTCTCATCACAGTATGTTGTATCAGTGGGTGGAGACCCACATAATGAGAGGAAGTTGTTGGATTCCCATTCTGGGGAGTCCTGTAATATTCTCAAATAGAGAGGTGGGAGTCTCTCAAGATCATAGGCAGTGCCTAATTGGGGAGGACAAGCCAGTATGTCAAGCCATCAATGTTGCTGCAAATAACCATGAATCTTGTTCTTCAAGGAGTGAATCATGATGGTTGCCATGGACCCCAAGGGGAGGGGGAGGGAGGAATACAGTAGATGGAACATGTGGCATTTTGGGGGGTGATGGAAGTGTTCTATATGGTCTTGCAATGATGGATACAGGCCATGCCAAATTTCATCAAAATTTATAAATGTGTATGGTCCAAAATGTAAACCATAATGTAAATCATTGACTATGGTTAGTAGCAAAGTTTCAATATTTACACATCTATTGTAGCAAATGTACCATCCTATTGTGAAATGCTATTAATACATGTAAAGGGAAAAGGGGGAAGATGTGGGGTATATGGGAATCCCCTCTATTCTGTATGTGACTTTTCTACAGACTAAAGCTTCTTTGAATACAAAATGTATTAAGTAAGACAGTGCGGGAATAAAAAGAAAATGTCACCATATATACAAGATAACAGTTCTTACACTGATGAAAGACATGATGTCAATTTGTTTTAATTTTGTATTTTCAATTATTTTTTATTATTCCCAATTTTTTTTTTATTTTCAAAATTATCATTATTTCCTTTTCTAATGAAGAAGTTTTGGATCACAGAAGGGTTACAACTGTGGCATGGGAGGATCATTGGGATGGGATGTCAGTGATGGGGGTGCATGGGAGAAGTTTCAACTGGAGCATACCTATAAGTCATTTAAATGTGTTCAAGTGTTCATGGGTGCTGGAGATTCACATAATAACCAAAAAAATATTGAATTCCCATGATGGGGTGCTCTGTCACATTCTCTGATGGGACAGCAAGAATCCCCTGAGGACAGTGGTAGTGACTAGTGAAGGTGAATGGATGATTTATGGGTCCTTGATATTGATAAATGTACTTATGAACCTTTACTTTTGAAATTGAAACTTAAGTTAGTATTATAGGGTTCCTTATAGTTACCTCCCGAGTGCCTTCTTGTTGCTCAAATATGGTTTCCTTCTAATCCAAATTCAGCATATAATGCATTAACTTCCCCCCAGTGTGAGACATAACTCCCATGGATGAGCCATCCCTGGCACTGAAGGATTACTACTAAGCACTAACTAGCAATGGAACTGGAAAACCTACCAAAAGAGGGAAAGGGTAAAGATGAATTAGTTTATATGGCAGGATCTCATTGACTGCCAAAGGAATATGGCCTCAAATATTGGTGACATCCAGAGTTGATAGGCAGGGCAGACAGCTCAGGTATGTGTTGCCCTGCCAGTGGGCCTTTAATGGAATTTATGCTCTCCAGTGGGACAGAGTTGGATTCAGTTGTGGCTTCCCTCCACATGGTTCTTCTGCCCCTTCTATTTGAACTTATGATTAGTGCTAGAGTTGGTAGGTGTATGTCCAAGAGACTTAAATCCTTGGGTTGTCCATGTGCCAGCTGTCTTCTGAATCTCAACAGAGTTGCAACACCTACTCTACAGTTCATTGGACTCATCCAGCAAACTAACAAGGAGATGGTGTTGGACAACCACCATCCCAAGGAACAGAGAAAGTCTGCAACTGTAAGCAAGGTTGTCTATTCCATCTTCCCCATGGGATGTAAGCCCCCTCTCAATTAGAATTGGAGTGGGCATCACCATCCCAGAATCCTCAGGATTTAAGAATGAATGATGGACTAAAGAAGACTTACTCATATTCTAGTATAGACTTATTATTATGATTCTAGCAATGGAAGAATTTTATCACTGAGATGGAGGCAGTGGCCACTGGAGGTTCTGAGGGGAGGGAGAGGGAAAATCAGGTGTAATATGGGGCTATTTTTGGGACTTGGGAATTGTCTTGAATGACATTCCAACGACAGATCCAAGCTATTTTATATCTTGTCAAATCTTACAAAATTGTCGAAGTGAGAGTGTTAAGTACAATGTAAAGTATAATCCACAGTTATTGGCTGTGATCCAAAATGTGTTCATCAATTGCAGCAAATGTACCACACTATTGAAAGATGTTGTTAATCTGGGAAAAAGTGGAAGAGGAAGGGAATGGGGCGTATGAGATTCCCCTATATTTTTAATGCAACACTTATGTAATCCAAGTATCTTTTAAAAAAAACAAAAAATTATATTTAAAAATAAATAAATAAAAATTAAATTAAAAAGCACTGAAGTGGAATGGGTAGGAAAACTCTTCTGCACAGATTGAGAAACAGATGGATTATTTTTCAACTCCTTTTATATAGCAATGTTGTATATGAGGCCCATAACACACATAGTCCAGAAGTAAATACATAATAATATCTTTACATATTTAATAAAAAAATATTAATCAGTACGGTTTTGAACTTACAAATTACAAACAAAATTAATGACAATTCAGAATTGAATTATTAATTTGATGCCTCCTCATAATGAAGCACTAATCATCATTACCAGTGTTTTGGATAATATTTACTGATATGGTAAATGTTTATGCTTATTAATGAAAATATTGGTTTACAAAATGGAAACCAAATATATAGTTAACTTCTGATAGCAAAGATATTGCTTTTTCTTTTTCATCACCCACCAAATTGAATATGAACATATATACTTTAGAAGCTTGGGTATGGGTGAGAAAGTTGGTCTATGCTATTGTCTGATAGTGCAAATGTCCAGTTAAGATATGCATTCGTTCATGATTTTTCTTGAGAAAACACTATTCTGGACACTATACAACTCCAAGTTAATTAGCAGTTGAAAGATACAGATCCCCAAGGTCTTGATAGATTTGGTATCT
Source organism: Cabassous unicinctus (assembly GCA_029593785.1). Taxonomy (NCBI): domain Eukaryota; kingdom Metazoa; phylum Chordata; class Mammalia; order Cingulata; family Chlamyphoridae; genus Cabassous; species Cabassous unicinctus. Next base: position 14,026 of record JAQZBX010002400.1, on the reverse strand, counting down.
TATGGACCTCTCATTTTTCATGATGTGATATCCTCCAGAGAATATGGCCGAAGAAATATTAGACTCGCGCATGGTTATTGCGCAATGACATTGGCTTCAGGAGGGAAACTATGTATGTTGAAGTCACGTCGCTTGTTATCTTCTTCTCTAAAATTGGGGAAGGTAAAAGGGAGAAGGGGCATGAGATTTGTAGGATTGGATTCCCCTGCCTTATTTCCTCATCTCACAACTTCTCCCAGTTACCTTGATAAATATCAACTGACTCAGCTACTTCCTGCAATGTCTAACTTGGTCTCTCTTACAGACATTCCAGCATTTCTTTCTGAGGTCTGACATTTATGAATCTAACTCAAGTGAGATCATTATTGTTCATTGCACAAGAAGAATCACAAAGGATGCATGGGGGCAGGGGAGGGTGCGAGAAAATTCTTGATATTTTTGTCAAAATAAATGGATATTCCTTTAAGGATTTCTTCCTCTTCCAAACAGCACTTGATAGCTATTGTTCATATTTCAGATTTTGTTAGATATCAGGCAGGGAAAATTGGTTTTTAAATCTTTGCTGCATTGAAATTTTATGCACACACACACACACACACACACACACTATTCAAACTCCAAACTCTAATCTCTGGTCACCCTCCTCAGGTCTGCCACAACTCTCAGATGTGAACTGTGGAAAATGCTAAAGCCTCCACATCTCAATTTCAATTAATAATCTGGTTCTATCTGATAGGAGAGATTAGTCACTAGTCCCCATTAACTGGACAAAATGTAAATTAACAAATGGGCTGTAGTTGTAGGCCTTCCTTGGGTTATTCCTGACAATTTAAGTTTTAAAAATAATTTAGAATATTAGAATGGGAAGATATGGGATGACTGTTAATATATTTTAATTTCATGCCTGTTTCTGAAATAAGTAGGACACTTTTCTGCACTTACATTATTTCTATTTCCCTTTGCAAATTAAAGAAAAATCACTAAAAAAGATTATTTCTCAAGGTGTTTCCAAATCTAACATTATATTAGATTAAGTGATTTTGAAATTTGATACTAAATTAGAAAATTGATGATTAGTAGATTTCTGCTTAATGAAGTTTGGGTAACATATGAATTCAAAGAAGGAGACATTATATTTGGAAAAATTTCACATTTAAGATGAATTTTACATTTTAAAGTATGTAAACTGTGCTCTTTTCTAGAGGTGGTGTAAATAACTCCTTGTACTCCCATTTGATACCAGGAGTAGAATATTTGAATTAATTTAAGTGTGATTTTTAAATACTAAAACTAAAATATATCAATCTGGTATAAATTAGCATTTTACTTTAAGCAACATTAGAAATAGGCAGCATGTGGAAATCTATGTAGCATGTTTATCAACTTTTCTGAGAAGTTTTTATTAGCTAAAGGACCTGAACCTTTAGCTACAGAATTTAAAATTCTTAAATCTTATTCTCTCTATTTATGATATAATTATACTTCTGAAATATAAACATCCCAGAATAAAAATGACAAATTAAGCCTTCATTCTTTATTTCTTATAACAAATAATACAGTCAGATACTATTTTAGAAGCAGATAAATTTGGTACAAAGTGATAATATGCAAAAGAGTAAATAAAGTACAGTGGACTGTATAATCTGTTTTCTTTATTGGGCAGACTAATGTAAAATGAGATGACCAAGACAAATTTTGCCTTTACAAGACTTTGCCAAAAGCAGTACTTTGTCTTTAACTATTGATTGTTTTCCAGGTGAGTTTTCTCCTTATATTATCAAATTCATTTTCTTGTTATCTATCTTGGTAAATGTGTGCATGTCTGAGTTAGTTTGCTTATTTTTATGTAAATATAGAAGAAATATCATAATTCTGACAACTTTAAGAAATATAAATTTAGCATATAACTAATCATGAGCCAGTTGTTAAAGAATATCATAAGACAATTTAGCTTTCCTTATGCTGATACCTCCCCATGATGGATGACAATCAGTACATAATCAGACAATTACTTGCAAGAAACACAACCTACCTTGTCTATGAGACAGAAAAGACATGAAATACATCCACATTATTTTTCTGATTCATTACTCACTTCTCTCCATATTTCTATGCTCTAATTTCCATAATAAAGGACAAAGGTGACTTAAAATCTATTTACTATTTGATAGTCTCAGTATTCACATCCTCTTGTTCCTCTCACTAAAAGTATTCCATAGATGGTAAACCTGGAGGTTTTCTCTTCTGCTTTAAGTAGATTACATTAAAAAATATTTATCAGGAAATGGGGAATAGAGAATGGACCTATGAATGAAAGACAATTAGTTAAATGTTTATTGATAAAAGAATGTTGATACAAAACAATGCCTTCATTTAAGGACACTTTTGTAATATTTACTTATTTTCCTTCCTCTATGAAGACCCACAGAAAAACTGCACCTAGAAGTTTACTTCAAATATTATTTAATTATAATTCAAATAAGTAAATAGTAATAAGGATATTTTCCTAAATTGAATTCCCAATGCCCATTTTTCTGTTTTACATAGTAGCCCAATGGAGAAAATCAATTTGATATCTGGGGGAGATTTTATTTTGCTTGGATTCTCAGACCAGCCACACCTGGAGGTGGTCCTTTTTGTGGTAGTCTTGATATCCTATATTCTGACACTCCTTGGCAACTCAGCAATCATCCTAGTCTCCTGTCTGGACTGCGAACTCCACTCACCTATGTATTTCTTCCTCACAAATCTCTCCTTTCTTGACCTTTGCTTCACTACCAGCATTGCCCCCCTGCTACTGTGGAACCTGAAGGATCCATCCAAGACCATCACATCCACTGGCTGTGCCATACACCTTTATGTGTTGCTTTCAGTTGGCTCCGCTGAATGTGTTCTCCTTACTGTCATGGCATTTGACTGCTATGTGGCTGTGTGCAGGGCACTCAACTACACTACTGTAATGGACCCTTCATTTTGCAAGGCCTTAGCAGGAGTAGCATGGCTCAGTGGAGTGTGAAACTGTCTCATCCAGAATACCATCATCCTTCGGCTTCTCTGATATAGGCATTGCCATCTCTACCACTTCTTGTGTGAGGTGCCCACCATGATCAAGCTGGCATGTCTTGACATCCACATGAATGAAATCCAGCTCTTTGTAGACAACTTAGTTCTGCTGCTTCTTCCTATGGCCTTGATATTGGTCCCTTATGAACTCATTGTTCAAACAGTGGTAAAAATTAAGCTAGTCCATGTTTGGCACAAGTTCCTGGGAACCTGCCATTCTCACTTAATAGTCATGTCCCTCTTCTTTGGGACTAGCTTGGCCATCTACATCCAATGAAAGTGATCCTATGGCCACAGCCAGGGCAAATTCCTCACCCTTTTTTACACACTTGTGACTCCCACTCTCAATCCCCTCATATACACTCTGAGGAACAAGGATATAAAAGGAGCCCTGAAGAGGTTGCTCAGGAGAGAGCAAAATTCCTAAGGAAAAGTCAGTAACTAGTGTCTTTCTGTTCTGGAAATGTATTAAAGAGACATTATGTTAAATATCTACTCCCAAGTTTATTACATGCCTATCATTTACTTCTCTGACAGTATGTACATAAATAAGACTAAACTATCTGAAACAAGAAACACATTCAGATTCAACTTGTGTATCTCATGGAACTTCCTTTTTGAGTGTGTGTGTTTGTGTATAACAAAACTTTTCACACATCTCATAAGCCTATGTGTATAGTACCACAATTGAAACAGTGCTTACATTTCCAAGAATTTACAGAAAAAATATATATTAATGTAAGGAAATTTGCAGCAGTTCCTTTACAACACACCCCTGATTTAATGTTACTTAAAAGGTTTTTGTACACATTATCCCAGTTCTTTCAAGAAAATTTTTTAAAAATTGAAAATATACATGGGGAGGGTTTGTAGTTATTAATCAGTGATATTAATCTACTTGAAATGTTACTATGAAAATTACATGTATTCATTTATAATAAAATGTTTATTTCAATAAATTATCTTGGTTTAGATTGCCCAAAGGCCTGGTCTCAAATACCTGGTATTAAATCTTATTTGTCTCTATTTTCTTTCTTTGGACTTTTTGTGGCGATAAATCATGAGTTCTGGAGCCAGACTGCGTGGGCTTTAAATTTTCCTCTTCTATTCACTATTTGTGAGGAACCCTCTTTTTCACATAACCTGGATTTTCCTTAGTTCAAGAACTTCATTTTTTGAGGTGAGGGTTAAATGAACAAATTCATGCATAGTGAATAAAAAATACTGTCTTGCATTGGTTAATGCTAAATAAATGTTAACAATTTTCAAAATATTTCTCAAAGATAGTATTTTGTCTTGAAATTTCCAAATTCTTCACTCTTCCTCCATCATTTCCAACTTGTGTTAGTTGGTCTGTATTAGTTTCTTCTCTTTTTTGCTTTCCTGGAAACACCAGCCAAAATCTCTCTTCTCAATTTCACACCAATTTTTACAAGTTTCAGTTTGACCTGGAATCATTCCTCTTTGAGTCCAAGTGCATGAGCTCAAAGCACATTTCTGTTAAGAACTGACGATTATCTGGGACAACACTTATGTACTTCAATGTGCTCTGTCAAGCTTCAGTTTCCTCACCTTACAAGATTGAGAACAAGAGATCCTAATTTACCTGGCTGTTGTGAATATTTAATATGCTAATCCAGGTAGAGTTTAGTCCAAATCCTGTTACTTATGGAAAGCAAACAACCAAAATTTGCTCTTCTTCTACTTAATTTAAATGGTTCCATGACTCACCAGACCTGACTCATAGGATGAATTCCCTCTTATAGTTTTAACCAAATTCATATTTCTCCCAATAATCTTCAAATATATACAGCTATCCACTTTCCTTCATAAAGCTCTAAATGTGTGCCCTCCATATATTTATGTCTACCCTACCTTTATATGAATTTAAATGTCATATCTATAACATCCCCTGACAATCTCAATCATAGATCACTGCTCTAATTCAGATACTCTTTTTCTCCTGATATACTTTGCAAACTTGTGGCTCTCAGGCACAAGTGGGTTCATGGGCACACTTGTTTTGGAAAGCTAAATTAAATCAAGTGACCATGAATGGCCTCCACTATGTCATGTACTCTCTATTTACCCTTGACCTTCACAGCTCACTCAGGGTATCATGTGGTTTACCAAATGTCTCCTGGTAAACTAATTTTAAATCTTCTCTGCAATTGCAAAGTCATTTTCCATGTGCTAATTAACTGATGCATGAAATAAAGGGATCTTGAAGAAACTCAAGTATTTTTTTATACTTAGAGATAGAGTTCATAATAGGGAATAACAGCAGATAGCTTGGAAGAGTAAATGAAGACCTGGTTAGAAAGGCATTTTCACATTTTTGCTAATGAGTTTGGAGTTACAGCTGAGACCTGGGAGAGTCTCCTTTATCCTATAAAGCCCTGGACTCTATACTGTCAGAAAAACCTAGGTTCTAAATCCCAGGGTAAGATACTTAACTTCTTGAAGATAAATTTTCCAAATCTTTGAGTGGAATAAGAGTACAAACTGCATGGGTTGGGGTATTGAGTGAGACAAAGCAAGCAACATAACTGTTAGAGAGATGGCTACAAGGAAGCTCAGTGCATGTTCACCTATTCAAATGTTAACAAGGATACTGCTCATGGGGTGTTCTGAAAATAAAAGACCAATAAGTTTATTCTTTTATCCATTCTGCCTATACCACAGAGTGGCTTTTTCCCCACATATGTTTCCCTGTGTTACATCTTTAAAATCCTATAATTTTTCTGATGTGGTCATTTTGAAATGTTAAAAATGCCCTCTTCTAGTAATAAAATCTTCTCATATCAGTAATGCAAATCTTCATTCCAGATAACACTTTATTTATAGTTAAAGATGCTGTGCTCCACCAATTTGTGCCCATCCAATCTGAGCTTCACTCAGCATTCACATTTTTGTAATTTTAGACAAGCTTTATGAGATCAGTTCACTTTGGTCCCCAAAGCTCTGGTAACACCTTCCAAGTTCTCTAAGTGTTCCTTTTACTCAACTTGAGGTGGGCATAGAAACCCATAAAATCTGCACCAAAGAAATTCTCCCTTCATTTGCAAATTTCATCTCTCTTTTTTGTCAGTCTGAATATGGATAATCAGCTAAGGGCTATCATGGAACATATTCATTATGTGCTTCACAGTGCACAGTGCTCCATGGAGCTTGTCATGAACATTACCTTTCACCTCCTTCCACCTTTTAAAGATGGGTGTAACTTATGGCAAGTTTTGGCGATTGAGAAGTGAGCAAAAGTGATAATCCCAAGCCAAATATTCAACTGTTGGTTCAAAAATCTCTGATTCTCTTGCTTTCCCTCAGCTACAACCAATAGCAACATTAGGGTTCAGGGTAACTCTGTCAGGATGTGATCCTGAGAGAACAGATGTCGCACAGCCCCTACCTTAATTTAAGAGACATATAATGAGAATGAAATAAATACATGTTGCTTTAAACCATGGAGAGTTTTGCATCTTTTGTTAGTATAGCATATCATACCTTTCTAATAGGATCAATGATGTCTGATATATGCACAAATGCAGTGCTGAATCCACTTCCTTTGATATCTTGCTTAAGAGTCTGATCACCTCTATTTAGAATCTGAATGTGCTTCTGAAGTACTCTTCATTTTGGATCTTTGAGACCTAAGCTGAAATAGACACTGCACCTCAGTTAACAATCTTTTATATTATTGTGATGACACAATTTGAATTTTGAAAGGTAAATCATGACTGAAAACAAGAAAAAATATATCAAGCAGGTAGTTAATGTACAAACATAACAGCACAGACAAGACTGTTGTTGAAGAAGATTTTGGTGCATGGTTGCACCTTAGTGGAGGGACTGGCAGATGGCACTGAAGGCTTCATAGGCCATCACGGTCAGAGGACATATTCCATGGAGCTCAGCCCTAAACCCATGTATAGCATGATTAAACAACCAGTGTAGCTAATGGTCTTCTCAGGACCTTTGAGATTCCAAAGCATCTGAGGGCCCACACTCATCGTGAAGCAAAAGTCAAGGAAAAAGAAATTGCCAAAGAAGAAATACATGGGCAAGAGGAACTTGGGGTTCAAGTGTGAGACCAGCATGATGGGTTTGTTCCCCAACAGAGTCAGAATATAAATGATACCTTTGACCAGAAGGAGAATCATCTCCATCTGGGGTTGGTCAGAAAAGGCCAGGAGAATGAAACCTGCTGGGTTGCTAAAACTTGTCCCTTTCATTGTTTCTTCATTGTGAGTCATTGTACTAAGTCATTCCTAGTTTATTACTGTAGGGAGGTTATCAGATACCATCACCAATGGAAAAAATGAAAAAACTGGTTCAGGTTTGAACATATGTAGACTGGAATCACAGAGAGAGAAAAAACAGAGATAAACTAACGCAAAAATTATGTGATAATATGATTTTTTTATGTAGAAACAGTGGAAAATATTTCCTGAAAACACATTTTCATTGAAAGAAGGTATGTGAACTGAGAATAAATTGTAGAATCATGTAACAAATTATATTTGAGGCATAAACCAAACTCTCTGAAGATGATCTAAATAGACCTTCAACTCTCTGTAAGCCAAACTCAGCATATAAATGTATTAACTTCCCCCCAGCATGGGGCATGTCTCCTGGGGATGAGCTCCCTTGGCACTGAAGGATTAGTACCAAGCCCTAACTAGAAATATACCTGGAAAAAGACCTTGGCCAAAAGGGGGAAATGATAAAGACAAATGAGTTTATATGGCTATGAGATTTCAAAGTGAGTCAAGAGGTCATTCCAGATGTTATGCTTGTGCATGTTTCAGCAGGGCCTCTTTTAATGCCATAGTAAATATTGTCTCAATTAGTGGGGCTCCTGAGGGCTCTGGAGATGTCCAGACACTATAAGCAGGGCAGACAGCTCAGGAGTTTGGTGCCTTGACATTGGTCCCTTCTTTGGAATTTAAGCTCCTCAATGTGACAGAGTTGGACTCAGTTGTGGTTTCCCTTCACATGGCTCTTCTGCCCTTTCTATTTGAATCTATAGTTAATACTAGATTTGATAGGGGTGCATCCAAGAGACTTAAATCTTTAGATTGTCCATTTACCACTTGGGCCCTGAATCTGAACATAGTTGCAACACCTACTCTCCAGTTTATTGGACTCACCCAGAACAACTAACATAGAGAAGATGGTGGACAGCAACCATCATAAGAAAGAGAGAGACTGCAACTGTAAGCAAGATAGTCCCATATATCTGCCCCATGGGATTTAAGCTCCCATTCAATTAAAGGCAGAATGGCCATCACCATTTCAGAATCCTCAGGATTGGGTAATGAATGATTGAGTAGAGCAGACTTACTGTTATTCTACTATAGACTTAATGTGATTCTCACAGTGGAAGAACTTTCATCAATGATGTGGAGGCAGTGTTCACTGGAGGATCTGAGGGGAAGGTGAAGGAAAAATAGATATAATTTGGGGGCATTTTCTGGACTTGGAAATTGTCCTGAATGACATTGTAATGGTAGATACAGGCCATTATATACCTTGTCAAAACTTACAAAAATGTGTGGGAGAGACTATAAACTACATTATAGTTTTCTACAATGTAAACTAAAATCCATGCTTAGTTGCAATGATCCAAAATATCTTCATCAATTATAACACATGTACCATACAAATGAAAGATGTTGTTAATGTAGGAAAATATGGGAGGGGAAGTGAGTGGAGCATATGAGAATCTTCTATATTTTAATGTACCATTTATGTAATCTAAGTATCTTTAAAAAAAATATGCCTTTTACATGCATGCTGTGGAAAAGCAAACAAATTGAACTAAAAGATTGCCACATAGATAGATACATGAAAGTTAGATAAAAGAAAATATATATTAATGGAAAACCTCATTAATTGAACAAGAGAATGAGAAAGACGGTACATAGATTGGAGACACAGTCATGATATAATAGTTAGAAATATTTAAACAGGAGGGTTATGTACAAGTATAATTAATATAAAGTTATTTATTTTTCTAAGAAGCACAGTACATCTCTAGTTTGAGCTCATAATAGTGTAAGGAAAACTGCTGTGCTCACTCTATTTGAGTGGTTGATCAAGAGTATAAATATTGTTCTCTAGAATCTAATTCACAATCTTCAATTAGTAAGCTATTTTCCCTTGTGACACCCATGCTCAAAAAAATTTATGAGGATTTTATTATGAGTCCATGAATTCAGTCACCTAATTCAAGCCATTGTTCTTAAAGTATATTTTGTAGAAATTGTAAGTGTACCTTGGTCTATTAACTTGAAAAGATTTCTTAATCTTTAATGTTTTATGAATTCTAAAATTGACTGAGGGAATGACAGCACAACTCTGTAATGAAAATGAGAGCCACTGAGTGTACACATTGAATGGATTGCACAAAGCATGGGAGCTTATAACACAGGAATCCTGTGGTGGAAGATGGATTGTGGTTAACAGAACAAACATGAGAACATTCTCTAATGAACTAAAACAAGTGTATAATACTAATACAGGGTGTTAATAATTGGGTTGGTTGGGGGAAAATATACCAAATGTAAGGTATTGTCTATAGGCAATAGTAATATTTTGATGATGTTCTTTCATAGTTTGTAACAAATGCTTAAAAACAATGCAAGGCATTGGGAGCCCTGTATGATGTTAGCCATGTTTGTTTTGTAAGTTTCCAACTTTGACTATACACTTCTTGTTATGTATGCTCATGTGTGAAACATATACTTTAATAAAAGTTTTTAAAAGTAAACATGGCGTTAAGAAAGTTGTTCTTCTGAATGTTCAATCATGGGGTTCCCAAAATGACCTGAAGCTGTTAACCTCATGAGATTCAAGTCTAAACAACTTCTTACAAAAATAAATAAGCTATCAAAAAAAATCTCTTCACTAGAAATCTCTTATTTGCTCTCAAATTTTAGCAAACAAAGACAACATTTTCTTGTGTGACTCTGAGGCCTGGTCTTAGGCAATATTTTCTGAGTACAGTTTAAAGAGACTATGTGTCTTATTTCACATTGATGGTAATAATGTAATTCTGAAATTTGCCAAATTGACTCTATTTTGTTTTCTGAGTGGAGGACAATCCTCTTCTGGATTGTAATAACAAAAGTAACTGGACACTTCTGGTCAGATTGCCTTTTGCTAAGTATTTTGGAGGTAAAATAAAATCCCTTGATGCTGGGATGTAGTAGAATTGACATACCCTTTAGTGGGTGCAATTTCCTCTACTGTACAGGTAAGGGCAAAAGAACTGTGCTGTTGAAGGATTGGATATTGACTGGAAGAGAGACAATGGGTGCCTGCATTTTCCTGGTGTAAACTTTAAATGGTCACAATTCTTTGCCACATTGATTTCTGTGGTTAAAAAATAAACAAAATTTTCCATGGAGACCCATGCAAAAGTCCTCCCTCCTCTTTCACTTTCCTGTTAATTATAATAAGGATAAAAATATTTATGTCTTCAAAGGTGAGAAAGTAGTCAAATTTCCATGAATATGAATGCAGTAAACTGTTGGGTTACATAGGAAAAGCTGCTTCTGTTTACTGAAAATAGGAACCCAGCTCTCGATTTCCTCAACCCATAAAGTAAAATTTCCATTTTATTCATTACATGATAACTTAAACCTTACCTTCCAGGAAGAATGAAAATTACCTGCATAAGATATTTTTAGCTTTGGTAAAAAGTTCAATTAAGGTCATAGTTTAATGACAGGCAGTGGAAAAACCATGTGTGGGTACCCTGTTAGCTCAAACTTTCTCCTGAAATCTCTTGGTTCAATCCACCTTCAGATGGATGGTGTTCAGTTTGTTTATTTAGCATAAGTCTCTGGAGTCCTTTCCCAGGTAACTTCTCATTGCCGTATTGGAGAGGGACACTGGTCTCTGGAGAGAAAAGGACCACATAGGCTTGTGCTTTTGTTTCCACAGGAATACAATCAATTGTAGACCAGTATCTGGACATGTACAAGCATGGAAAAGCATCCATAACAGAAAGGCAGTTAAAATTCTGGGCAGTGAGAGATGTCCCTCTGTTCTACTCATAGTGAACTTTGCAAAAACTACATTATATCATGTATGCTATTAAAACTGCCAATACTTCTTGAAAGCTTCTGTTCTTAATATAATTTTTATTTTTTAAAAGATATTTAGAATACATAAAATGTAACATAAAATAAATAAGGGATTACAATATGCCCCACTCCCTACACCTCCCACTTTTCCCCACATTAACAACATTCATTGCAATTGATGATCACATTTTGGAACATTGCCATTAAGGATGGATTATAGTTTACATTGTAGGTTACACCCTCTTGCACTGAATTCTGTAGGTTATGACAGGATATATGATGGCCTGTATCTGTCATTGCAATGTCATTTAGGACAATTCCAATTCCCAGAAATGCCCCATATTACTCCTCTATTTCCCTCTCAACTGCCTTCAGTGTCTCCAGAGGCTACTCTTTTCACATCAATATAATTTCTTCCATTGCTAGAACCACAAAAAATCTATAGTAGTATAGCAGAAAGTCCATTTAGTCCTAATTTCATTCCTCAATCATGAGGATTCTGGCATGGTGGTACCCACTCCACCTCTAATTGGGAGGTGGCTTCAATCCTATATGTCTGATCAATGGGACTCTCTTGCTTGCAGTTGTAGACTGCACCTCCTTGTTAGTTGTCCTGGGTGAGTCCAATGAACTGGAGAGTAGGTGTTGCAAATCCATTGAGGCTCAGGGCCCAGCTGATTATAATTATGCAAAGTAATTTCTTTGACCACAATTGAATGAAGCTGGAAATCAGTAAGTGCCAAAGTACCAGATTAGGCACAAAGATATGGAAGTTAAACAATACAATCTTAGAGAAACAGTGCGTCAAGGAGGAAATTACAAAAGAAATCAATAACTACCTTGAAGCAAATGAAAATGACAACACAACATATCAAAACATATGGGATGCAGCAAAAGCTGTACTGAGAGGGAAATTCATAACCATAAACACATATATCAAAAAAAAAGAAATCTAAAATCAAAGACCCAACTGCATACCTAGAGGAATTAGAAAGAACAACAAACTAACCCCAAAGAAAGTAGAAAGAAGGAAATAACATAGATTAGAGCAGAACTAAATGAAGTAGAAAATTTTAAAAAAGCCCTAGGAAAAAAATATGCAAAAATCAAAACCTCCTTGTTCCAGAAGATCAATTAAAATGACAAACCCTTAGCTTGACTAACAAAAAAAAAAAAAGAGAGAGAGAGAGAAAGAGAGAAAGATGCAAATACACAAAATAAGAAATGAGGAAGCAGCTATCACCACTGACAACACAGAAATAAAGAGTATCATAACAGGATAATTTGAAAAATTATATGCCAACAAGGATAACTTAGAGGAACTGGACAAATTCCTAGAAACACCTAGGCAGCCTACACTGGTGAAAGAAGAAATTGATTAACTCAATATACCAATCACAAGTAATAAGATTGAATTTGTTACCAAAAACCTCCTAATAGAAGAGCACAGGACCAGATTGCTTGAGAGGTGAATTCTACCAAACATTGTGGAAATAACTAACACCAATCCTGCTTAAATTATTACAAAAAAGAGAAGTAGAAGGAACAGTGCCTAGCTCATTCTATGATGCCAACATTACACTAATACCAAAGCCAAACAATGATGTCACAAGAAAGGAAATTTATAGATCAGTCTAATGAACCCAAATGTTAAATCCTCAACAAAAGGGTTGCTAATCCTATTCAACAAAACATCAAATGAATTATACTCCAGGGCCAAGTGGGTTTCATTCCTAGGATGCAGGGATGGTTCACCATATGAAAATCAATCGGCATAATACACCACATAAACAGATCAAAAGAAAATAATCACATGATCATCTCTATAGATGCAGAAAATGCATTTGAGAAAACAAAGCACCTTTTCATGATAAAATTATTGCAAAAGATAGAAATAGAAGGAAACTTCCTCAACATGATAAAGGGTATGTATGAAAAACCCACAGCTAACGTCATATACAACTGTGAAATCTTAAAAGATTTCCTTCTAAGATCAGGAACAAGACAAGGAGGTGCACTATCACCATTATTATTAAACATTGTGTTAGAAGTACTTGCTTGAGCACTTAGGCAAATAAAAGTAATAAAAGGCAACCAAATTGGAAAAATAGAAGTCAAAACTTCACTATTTGCTGATGACATCATCCTATACATAGAAAGCACTGAGTTTTCTATAACAAAGCTTCTAGAGCTTATAAAATGAGTTCAGTAAAGTTTCAGGTTATAAGATCAATGCATAAAAATCAGTACCATATCTGTACACCAATAATGAGCAATCTGAGGAGGAAATCAAGAATAAAATACCATTTTCAATAGCAACTAAAGGAATCAAATACCTAGGAATGAACTTGACTAAAGATGTAAATAAGTGCGTGCAGAAAACTACACATTGTTAAATGAAATCAAAGAAGACTTAAATAAATGTGAGAATATTCCCTGTTCATAGATGGGAAAGCTAATCATCATTCAGATGTCTTTCTTATCCAAATTGATCTACAGATTTAATGCAATTCCAATAAAAATCAGCACAGCATTTTTTTACCAAATTGGAAAAACTAACTATGACATTTATTTGAAAAGACAGGAGGCAACAAATAGCCAAAGACATACAAAAATAGAAAAATGAAATTAGAGGAATCACGCTAACTGACTTTAAAACATACTACAAATCTACAGTGGGCAAAACAGCATAGTATTGACACAAGGATAGATATATTGACCAATGCAACCAAATTGAGAATTATGATATAGAGCCTCACATATACAGTCCTCTGATATTTGACAAGGCCACCAAGCCCACTCAACTGGAAGAGAATAGCCTCTTCAACAAGTGGTGCTTGGGGAACTGGCTATGCATATCCAAAAAAAAA
>JAQZBX010002399.1:20260-67121 GCA_029593785.1 Cabassous unicinctus | reverse complement strand
GACTAAAAATGTTTCTAAAAGAACTTAAATAAATAGAGTAATGTATTTTTTCATGGATTGATTAGAAGATTCAATAATGTTAAGTTATTCATTGTCCCACATTTGATCTATATATTCAGCACAATCCCAATCAAAATGCATGCAGGCATTTTGTAGAACTTGGTAAGCTGATTATAATTATTTGTGAAAGCAAAGTACCTAGAATAGCCAAAAATTTTTAAAATAGGAGAACTAGTTAAAGGAATCATACTACCAAATTTGAGGACTTCTATAAGCTATATTAATCTATATAAGCAGTATTGGTGAAAACGTTGACCTACTAGATCAATGGAACAGAACAGCGTCCAGAAATAAATGCATGTATGTATGATCAATTGATTTTAAATAAAGGAACCAATATAAATTAATGAGAAAAGTATAACCTTTTCATTAAATGTCAGGATATCCATATGAAAAAGCAGAACTTCCACTCCTATCTCACACCATACACAAATATTAATTTTAAATGGATCATTAAGCTAAAAAATAAAAGTTAAAACTATATGATTTCTAGGGAAAAAAGAGAGAAACTCTTCATACTTTGGGGTTAGCAAAGATTATTTTTAGTTAAGAAGAACAAAGTACCAGGCATAAATTGGCAATCCACCAACTGTGAGGATATTACTCTATGTGCTTTTGTGTCTGACAAGGACTTATATGCAGAATATATGTAGCAGTTACATTAAAAAATATAAAGACAAACAACCCAATAAAACGTGGTGCAAAGTCTTGAAGGGACACCTCACAAAAGAATTTAGGAATTAAGCAAGTTAAAATGAGGTTATGCAGGAGTGGGGGGGCGGGGAGCTTAATACAATATGACTGGAGTCCTCATAAGAAGAAGAAATTTGGACACAGCCAGACAAAGAAGGCTGCCATGTGACAGAGGCAGAGAATGAGTTATGCCACTAGCCAAAGAATGCCTTGGGTGCCTGATAAGCCACTGCCAGAATCTTACAGACTTCGAAGGAAACATAGCCCTGCCCACACCTTGATTTCAGATTTCTGTCCTCCAGAACTGAGGCAGTAAATTTCTGTGTTTTAAGTCACCTAGTTTGTTTGCCCTAGGAAACTATGACACAGTATGATTGCATTTATATAAAGTCCAACATCAAACAAAACTAATCTATACTGATAGAAATCAGATCTCGGTTGCCTGGGGCTGGTTTTGAGGGAATTGCCTGAGAAAGGGCACAAGAGAACTTTTGGGGGATAATGGAAATGTTCTCTATTTTGATTGCTATGGTAATTACATAGGTGTATAAATCTGTTAAAACATCAAAATTATCTCGTTACATGGGTGTATTTTATTGCATACAAATTATACCCCATTAAGGTTGATTGAGAGTTAAATGAAAAAATTGCAATAATATACCAATAGACACACACTATTTTGGTGCAAATTTAAAATTTGACAGTATCAGGTATTGGTGAGCATGCAAAGCAATATATCTTCTACTGGTTAGTAAATGGGTAAAATGACTCTGAAGAAGAATTTGATAGTATCTACTTCAGATGACCTCTTCCATACTCTTAGACCCAGTGAGTCCACTCCAAATTTAACACCTGAAGAAAAGGTACCAGAATGTTCATGGCAGCACTGTTTTTAAAAACCAAAAAGTATAAACAATCCAAATGTTCATATATACTGGAATAGATAGATAAATTACGATGAAACATCGTATGGCATTAAAAATGAACACACTATTCATCATAGATGAACCTCACAAAACCAATGTTGAGTGAAAGAAGCCAAACTCAAAAAGAATGTAATATAAAAAATATATAATTTGTTATGGTGTTAGAAGTCAGGATAGTGGTTTCCATGGTGGGATTATGACTGGAGAGGGGTCAGAAAGATGTTTGTACTGATAATAATCTAATTTGTGATATTGTTTACCTGTTAAGTTAACTTTGTGAAAATTAGCTGAGATTCATATTTATACTTAAGTACTTACCTATGTTATACTTTTAAAAGTCTTATTTAAAAAGTCAAACAACTAGATGAAAAGTAAACCATTCAGTTTATCATCTAGTTATTTCCCATGTAATTCTGCAAATTCTCTAAGAGAGAGTTATAGCCCAGGGGCCCTCAGGAAGTCACAGATTTTATGGAGTAGTTTACTTTGTACCCAGTGTTATACTGATTTCTGAGGGAGAAAGTTTTTGAAAAACAAAACAAGCAAAATAACTATAGAAACCTACTTTATCCCAAAGTTAATAATAACTTTTTTTTGAAAGACAGAACAAAACTTGAGTATCTTTAACAGTTAACAATAGTGTGCAAAATGGCAGAAAAAAGGAATAGTATAGTTGGATGAGATTATATATACTTCCAAAGAAGCAAATAAAAATTGTAAACATAATTTGAGTAGATGGTTAATTCAACTCAATTTTCTGTCTTAGACAATGACATCACAGTACTTGGTAGTATTATTCATAATATGATGACAACTAAGGAGCATGCCCTATAAAGATACTGAGACCTCTGTTTGATCTTTGAAGCACTGAATTATTTTATATGCACACACACACACAAATGCAAAAAACAAAAATAGTGTTCTTAGGGTCAAAAAAGAAAATATAATTAAAAATTTTAAAAAGATAGAATAATACCAATATCCTGTCCCTTTCACTAGGTAAGAATTTCCCGAGGTAAGTGAAAGTCTTTGTAGTAATTCCCTCTACATGTCGATTATTACTGTTAAATCTTAGCCTTCACAATAGCCAAAATCCAGCCTAACTCAGATGCTAACTTTGATGTAAATATTATGCTTTTCAATAAAGTTTTATGATACTGATAATTAACCATATGTGCAGTTTAGTGACTACAGACCTACTTTATGGACTTGGCAGTAATGAAAATTCAGATGTTGCTGTTTGTTTATTAAGCTGATTTTTGCAGAAACACTCCTTGAAGCACTCAAAAGACTGAATTCAAAAGTTTATGGATTTAATTTATACCCACCTACACCTCCAAAGAGATCTGATATAGTTATTAACTTCACTAAGTTATAAATTTGGAAAAACCTTAGACCAGCATTTCTCAGAATACTTTCTGCATGATATTAATTCCGTGGGAGGTTAAGAAGTGTAACAAATGGGAAAAGAAAAGTTGTGTGGTTAAATAAATAGAAAATTAGTCAGTAGGTGTAATTGGCTACACTGATTTTTTTCCGCATAGGTCTTCTTGAAGAAATGTACATTTTGAATCCACAATGTGGGTAGAAATGTTATGTTTCTCAAATATATTTGGCCACTGAAAACAACTTTTTTTCATGGAGATTCTCTTAGGAATAACATTCTGCTAAACACATTTTTGGAAATGCTATTTTGAACCATAATATGAAAGAATGTCACAGAGGATTTTTCCAGTTATACTCTACTAGAATGTTCGGTCAGCTACTTTTAATTTTGTATCCAGCTGCTCCTTGAATCCTTCTGATGTCTGGTCAGGACTGCAACTAACAGGCAAAATGAGGGCTGGAATACCAGAGTTATTCTCATGAGCCCTATAATTGTATTGTGGTATGGCAGAGGAGAAAAGAAATGAAGCATCTGGGACTTTGTGCCTTTGTAGTTCAAGGACTTTCTTCTCCACTACCTCTGCCATCACCAACAACAACTTTTCAGCCACGATCTCAGCACTCAGAACATGAGGCTGCAGCTTTATCATCAATTTCAGGTTGGTTTTCATTTTAATCCTCAGCTTTACTGTTGGGTTTTTTTCTCCAGTTGTTGTGGCCATATAATTTGATGGGTGTCACAGGACAAACATAACTAAAAGAGACCACAATATGCAAGTGATAGCAAAAGCACTAGCAAAGAGCATTAAAGCAATTACCTCAGACATGAAATTACAGTGTTAAGATAGTTTGAGGTTACTGGAAAGCTCCATCATATTTCAAAGTCTTTGGAGCTTCCTGTTGCTCAGTAGGAGTATTGTGATAATAAAAGCATAACACAAGTCTAAGGACCTGCAAATGATATTAATTGGATTCATCATAAAAGGATTGCAAATTAGATTTGTTGTGTGTTAAATTATGATTTAATTGCATTAAGATTTTTTTTTTAAATTATACAATGAAGGTTCAAGACTGTCAAGAAAGTGATGTCCTGAATACAGAAATTTTATTTTATAGGAAAATAGTGCATTCCATATGAAAGCGTGGTTATACAGTAATGAAGTATATAACAAGCCTTACACACATACACAACCATATGCACATGCAGAAATGTTTCTTTTTGTATGTGAAGAGATACCTGAAATTAGATTGTTATCCTTTTTCTAAGAAATATTTTTATGTAATTAAATGTAAAAAAAATATGTTGTATGATCTTAAGTGAGATTTATTGCAATGTATAAATATCTTATATAATTTATTATGAAAGAAAGAGAAACTATTACTCCTCAGTGATTTGCTTCAAAAACTATTAAAATTTTTTCAAGGACTGGCTTCTGCTCAGATATACTTTTGATAGTGTAAAAATTATCGCAGTCTAAAAAATTCTCTATTGACTGATGCTTTGGTAATCTCTACTACTATAGTTTGTCACCTTTGCTTAGAAATAATAGAGGGGCTTAAACTATTATATAAGGGTATCAGTATACAAGCAAGCACTAGAAAATACAAATACTCCAAAATATTAAAAAAAAACATACCCAACTGCCAAAAAAAAATAAAGATCAATGGGAACAGACCACATAGACAAATTATGTGTATGTGTGTGTGTATCTGTGTATGAGAGGAGAAGTAATAATACATGGTTGTATGAATGTGTGTGTATGTGTGTGTCTAGAGGAAGGAAACATCATAATGATATCAATAATTTCCCTAAGTTAATTTGTAAATTTAACATGGTCTCAATAAAAATATCAGCAGAGTTTTCTCCGGAGCTAAGCAAGTTGATTAAAGTGTTTATACAGAAAAATAAATAATCAACACCATCCAGTAAAACTCTGAAGGAAAAAAAGTACCAATATGTCTTTTGGGGGAAAGTATTGCTGACTATAACTGATATTAAAATATATTCCATCACCATATTAATTTAGAAAGGAATCAAGATGCAAATACTACAAATGAAACCACAAAACAAGTAGAAAACATGAGTGAATATCTTTGTAACCTGGAAGGGGGGAAAACTTTTTTATATATTAAAACCAAATGTAGAAGCAAAGGGAAAGAAGAGTAACGCATCTGAGTACATAAATATGAAAGATATATTTTGCATGTAAAAACTAAGCAAAGTAAAACAATTAACAGATGAAATGTTTGCAACAAATATCACAGACAAGGGGCCAATGTCTCATATACAAAGAGCTCCTGAAAATTGTTTTAAAAAAGGCCAAGCAACTAGGAGAAAGATGGGCAAATATTATGAACAGGTAGTTCATAGAAGAAAAATGAAAAATGGTTATTATGCATAGGAAAACATGCTCAGCCAAACTCATAAAAATAGAAACATATCTAATAATTTGACAAAATAGTGTGCTGGAAAAGCAGCAGAGTAAAACACTCTCATGAATTTCTGGTCAAAATGTAGACTTGTACAACCCTTCCAGGAATTTGGCAATATCTACCAAAAGTGCATGTCTTTAAACTTCAGTGCTTCTGGATCCTGCTTCCATAACTACATCTCAAAAATGTACCAGGAAAAATATGAAGGGATTTATGCACAAGATTATTAACTGCAGCGTTATTTGCAATAGCAAAATAACAAAAAATAACCTCTGTTTTTTAAGAAGTTACTTTTTTAATAAACCAGGGTATGCCTTACAGTGGAATACTATGTAAACATAAAAGGAAGTAAGGAAGGGCTCTATATAATTGGTCTCAAATATATATCGCTAAATGGTAAGAGTAAAGGGCAGAAAATTAGAATCAGATATGCATATGTGTGTGTGACTCTTGTCCTATCATCATTATGTATGTGATAACCAGGCATCTTTGTCCTTCTGATGTGATATGCAAAGAACATAGCACCACCTGTGCAGTGTTCTTGTCTAGTGCGAACCTGAAGAAAATCAAGGCTTTCATAATAATATTCAAAGTATATGAAATATAGGGAATAGAGAAATACAGGACTATTGACCTGGTTTCTTCAACAAATGATATGAAACAATGAAGAGGAAGTACTATTATAGATTATAGACACTCAAAAGTTCTAACAACTCTGTTTGGATCCCAATTAGAACAAACCAATTATAAGACATTTTTGAGACAATTAGTGAACGTTTACTATGAAAATTTTCTTAATTATCATAGTAAAGCCATGTTAATTAAATAAGAAATTTTTCCTAGTGTATAGATGCATGTTAAAGAATGAAGGGGTGACATGACATGATGGCTGAGATTTGACTTAAAATACTTCAGCCAGAAATAAGAAGGATTAATTAAAACAAGTGAAGCAAAATTTTAATAATTATTAAATCTGAGTGATGGGTGATTATTTTACTTTTCTTTTTTCTTTCATCTATTTATGAGTTTGTAATAACAAAACTTGAAAATAAGAGATTTCTAAATATTTACCCTTAATTTTTCCATTTTGTCTGGATTTCAAACTTTGGCAAAATGTATACACTACCTTTAAATAATTATATTGTGATTACCCAGTTTGCAAAGATAAATGAACATCACCATATGTTTGGATACAAAAATATAGGGTATTTAATGTTTTATTTGAATATGTTTTAGTCTTTGGTTTACATGAATTTAACATGTTTAGCCATATTCTAACAAAGAACGTTTTGTCCTTCTGTCCTACTGAATTATATCACATCATATGTATTGTTTAAATATAGTTCCATAAGACAGAATTTACTGTCAAGAATAGAACAGGTAGCTCCTTTGATGTTTGTATCTTGTACAATTGAAACCCCTTCAATGCTGTGATTTAATTTATATTTGAATCCCAAATATCATATTCTGTTTGAATCAATCTCCCATCACTTATCACATCCACTAGTTTCTACTGTTCTGAGTACAGATATAAATGTCATTTTATATATGCATGACATATACAAGCATGCCTTGTTTTGTTGTACTTCACTTTATTGTACTTTGCAGACATTGCACGTTTACAAATTGAAGGTTTGTGACAAGCCAACATTGAGCTAGTCTATCAATGCCATTTTTCCAAAAGCATGTACTCACTTTGCGTCTCTGGGTCACATTAATTTTTAATTAAGTTATGTTTTTTTATTGCAAACTTAATAGACCACAATATAGCATACTTTTATATGCACTGGGAAACCAAAAAATTTGTGTTGACTCATTTTATTGTGATATTAGCTTTTCTGTGGTGGTCCAGAACTGAACCCACAATATCTCCAAGGTATACCTGTACATATATATCACATCATAACATAACCCATATATATTTACATGAGTAACCACATTTTTCAAGAATAATAATAACAATCTGAAGTGTTTAGGGTCTGTGGTGGGTTGAATTCTGTACTCCAACAAACACGTGTTCTTGATCTTATTCCGTGTTTCTGTGGAAGTGAACTCATTGCAGATAGGACCTTTTGAAGATGTTATTTTTGTTAGGGTTTGACCAACCAAAGCAGAGCAAGTCTCAATCTGGATTACTGAAGTTCTATTAAAGAGAACACAGAAGTCACATAAGCCAGAAAGTAAAGGGCCTCACCACATGATGGAAGGCAAAGATGAAAGCCAAGGAACCCCAAGGATTGCTGACAGCCAGCACCAGAATGCCACAGATATCCTAAAATAGAACCTCTTGAGAGAACAGATTTCACAAGAAAAGACTTTTGAATGCAACCTGTTGAGAAACTTTTTTTTTTTTCACACAGTAGAGGCTTTCAAGGGATGCAGAACAAGAGAATTCTGATTTGGGATGCTTCTCGTCCTGTATCACTATCTCCTAAACAGAAATCTTCAGTTTGTCTGTATGAACTTTCACTCTCAAAGTGGCTGCAAACTGAGTCATGTTGGCATCTGGGGCTGCTGAAATAAATTTCCATTTCCCACCCTGCTTATCTCTTCTCTGAGCTGTTTTCATTTGAAAACAGTGTTTCATGTGAAAAGAAACTATAAAAGGTAAACCTGTCAAATAATAAACACCAAAAGTCTAATTAACTTAAACTCAAGTTAACAACTCCATGAAACCTTGGCCTTCATTACTCCATTCGTTTAGCTGTGAAAAGGAAATAATGAGCTCTGTGTGTAGAACATTACCAAAAAAAGGAGTAGAGACTAATTTTATTAATTGCCGTGAATTGCCACATACATTTGTTGTTGTATAAAATGTGCCAATCAAACAAATAACTTCAAATATGGGTATGACTCTGTTTGATTAGCTTTATGTGGGCATAGACATAATAACTTGATGAAGTAGATTTACAGCTACTGGACCCTGTGTGCAATCATCCTGGAAAAATGAAGAAGGCATAAGCAGATTCTGAGATTCTGGCCTTCTGGGGAGTAGGAGTGGTAAAGAGGAGAAAAGGAACTAATATTTATGGAATACGTGCTATAAATGTTAGAAACAAATTCAAATGTCCTGGGAGTTGGGATTTATTTTTTCTACCTCCTTCGGCAGCTAGCAAGGGGCTGTATTTGTCAAAAGAGAGATGCCTGTTGCCACCTCCAGAGGCGGAGTCTCACCACTTGGAGAATAGCAAAGAGCATAAAAATGCGGCCAGGAACAGCAGTCCTAGGGGCCCACCCCACTCCAGGATTTGCAGATATTGGGAGCACCGACAAAAACACAACTCACATAGACACCGGGTGGAACAACATTTACTGACAGGGGGAAAAGACAAAGTATTGAGGAAGAGCGTTCTTGTTTGATAGCAGGAAAGAATTCAAAGACCAAACGAGGCAACAAGATGGCTTATTAAACTGTGTTAACAGAAGGAAAGCGGGAACAAGTGGGTGGGGGGTGTGCTGAGAAGCACAAGGGTAGCCTCAAGGGGTTCAAGGGGTTGTTAGTTGACATCTTTTAAGTCTTTGGGCAAGGGGCGGGTTACTGGATAAGTTGAACCAGTTGTTTGGGTAACTTTAGGCTTTTATCTCTTGCAGGCAGGTGTCTTTCTCCAGAAATCTCAATGTCACAACTTGTTGTCAGCTGCTGGTCTTTCCTCACAGTAGGGGTCTCTGATTCTCCACCTGCCTCAGATTTCTAGATAAGTGACTCTTCACCTGCCTCAGGCCGCTAGATACCTGCCTCAGGTATCTAGATAAGTGACTCTTCACCTGCCCCAGGCTTCTAGATAATTGACTACCTGCCCCAGGTTTCTAAATATCTGATTCTCCACATGCCCCAGGTTCCCTATTCTCCTACCTCTAAAGCAAAGTCAGTTTCACTAGTGGACATTGGTCCCCCATGGCCAGTGTGTCAATCTGGGGCCAATGAAGGGACATGGCTTAAGTGCAGCCCTTTTGTGCCTTTTTAAAAAACAATTTATTGAAGTATATCATTCATACATAAACATACATAAACTATAAGTGTTCAGTAAACATTGTGAACTTACAAAACAAACATGCATAACATCATACAGGGCTCCCACACATCATCCCACCACAAATACTTTGCATTGCTGTGAAACATTTGTTAAATCATGAAAGAGCATCTTCACAGTATTACCATTAACTATGGTCTGTATCTTCCTCCACTATACATTTTTTTAAGAATTTATTTATTTACTTTTATCCATTTTTACCTCCCACTGCATTTTTGCTGTTTCTGTGTCCATTCGCTGGGCAACTCTCTGTGTCCATTTCCTGCCCTCTCTTCTCATCCTTTTCTTCCTGTCTTCACCAGGATTCAATCGTTGGAAGCTCCGATATGGGAGAGAGGCATCCTACCGCCTGCGCCACCTTAGTTCCTGGTTTTTCAGTGCATCTCATCTTGGCTCTCCCTTGTGTCACTCTCCTGTTACATCATCATCTTGCTGCGTGGCTTGTGGGGCCTGGCAGCGTACCCACGCACGGAGCCTGGTGGCCCATGCGCCTTCTATATTTTTCTTTCTTTAATTTTTACCGGGAGGTCCCGGGGATCGAACCCAGGTCCCTCCATATGGGAGACAGATGCTCAATCACCCAAGTCACATCCATCCCCCTGCTATATCTCTTAAGGTTGACCAAAGATACCCAGAGTTACAGTCTTTTCCCATACAGGATGATTATTTAATAAATCAAGCTTAGTTTATCACCAGCATTCTAAAAACCAGACCTAGGGAGAAAAACTAGGTGTGGGGACACATGCATGGTTTCTAATACAGCGAATGTTTAGCCTACCCCAATTATCACAAAATCAGGACAGCAAGAATATTCGTACCTTTTGTGCCTTTTGAAGGACCTCACTCTCTCCCCACAGCAAGCAGATACAGCAGCAGAACTGAGCCAGGTGCCTTAAAATATACCTACTTTAGTCAGGATGTCTCCATTGAATGTTTACATATGTTGAGACAAAAGAGGAAGGCCACTAAATGCTAGGGGATGAGTTTTCTCTCCAGGTACTTCCAAGGAGGGTGTCAGCCCACATCATGATTTATCCAAGGCACCAAGGCAACACATCTGCTCCTGAGCAGTGTATTTTTGTGGGTCACAGGGAAAGGCAGTGGATGTGTTTGGACTGTCTCCTACCACTGATTGTCTTAACCATATGAGTTAGAGCATGAGAAAAGGATAACAATTACTGGACTCTGAACATGTCCCCTTCCAACAAGGCCACGTTCTTACCCAAACAGCTCCATTGTTAGAAACTTCTGTCTTTGTGTAGGTATTTCCTGCCCCTACCCAGTCCTCTAACTGTATACGGTATATGTGAGCAGGGGCCATCCCCTGGAGCCTCCTACATGGTGAGTCCAGCCCTTTCAGGTAAACCTAATCAATTTTCTATTTAGGATGAGAGCTCAGGAAAATATGTCTGCTTTGCTGTCTTACATTTTTCCTAGTAAGTATGATTTTACATTATACTGTATGGCACTAATAGCGTATATGACCATGCCCTATTTTCCTCACAAAAATGTTAGGCACTTTTACATATCTTACCTTATTTTAATCTCTACTATAGAGTGAATTTTTATATCCCCATTTTATAGATAAGGAAGTGTACACCAAATTCAACATCCTTTCCTGGGGGGAAAAAACCTCTCAGCACACTAGAAAGAGAAGGGAATTTCCTAAATCTAATAAAGGGCATCTTCAAAAGACCTAGAGCTATCACACTTGATAGTAAAAGACTGAAAACTGTTCCCTTAAAATTGATAACAATGCAAAGATGTCTGCTCTTTCCATTTCTAGCTAACATTTTGCTGGAGATCCTAGCCAATGCTATAGGCAAGAAAAATAAACTCATGTATTAGAAAGCAAGAGGCTAAACCATCTTTAGTTGTAGATGATACTATTGGTTATATAGAAAACCTTAAGGAAACTATAAAAAATACTGGAATTAATAGATGTGTTTAACAAGGTCTCAGGTATATATTAAAAATAAATATTAAAAAATAAACTAGTGAAGAGTTTATGTACTAGTGTAGTGTCCAACTAGTGTTGTACATGTGACCTACAGAATTTTGAAATATTTGAAAATGATGAGCAACAAAAGAAAACATGGATAAATGGTACCTTCCCAAACTTAAACACTTCTATGATTCAGAACTTCATAAAGAAGATGGAAAGGCAGCCCACTCAGTGGGAGAAAATTTTTGGAAACCACATATCAGATAAGGGTTTGATTTCCATTCTATATAAAGAGATCATACAATTCAACAATAAAAGAGCAAACAATCCAATTTAAAAATGGGCAAAAGATTTAAATATACATTTCTCCAAAGAGGAAATACAAATGGCCAAAAAGCACATGAAAAAATGTTCCTTATCATGAGCTATTAGGGAAATGCAAATCAAAATGACAATGAGATGTCTTCTCACACTTCATAGAATGGCCATTATTAAATAAACAGAAAACAGTAAGCCCTCGAAAAGATGTGGAGAAATAGGAACACTACTTCATTGTTGGTGGGATTGTGAAATGGTGCTGCCTCTGTGGAAGACAGTTTGGCAGTTCCTCTGGAAGCTAAATATAGAACTGCCACATGATCCAGAAATTCCTCTACTGGAATATATCCAGAAGAACTAAAAACTGAGACATGAACAGACATCTGCATACTGATGTTCATAGCGGCATTATTCACAGTTGCCAAAAGATAGAAACAACCCAAGTATCCATCAACCAATGAATGACTAAACAAAATGTGGTATATATATATGATGGAATATTATGCTGCAGCAAGAAGAAATGAAATTGCAACACATATGATAACATGGGTGAATCCTGAAGACGTTATGCAGTGAAATAAGCCAGCATGAAAGGACAAATATAGCATGGTCTCATTAATATGAGCTAAGTACCAAGAATAAATGCATGGAGTTAAAACCTATCTTCTAAGTATAGGTCATTAGAAGATAAGAGGAGGGCTGAGAAGAACTACTGATGCTTAATGTATGTAGAAGTTTTAATTAACTTGAGTATAAAAGTGTGAAAATGGATAGGGTTGATGGTAACACATTATAGTGAGTAGCAGCTGGTTTATAAATGGGATTGTGGCTGAAAAGGGTAGTCTAGTATGTAAATGTCAATTGAAAGAAAGCTAGAGAATAATCTAGGGACTGGATAATACAGTGAACTCAGAGGTGAATGAGAATTGTGGTTGATGATACAGATGCAAGAGTGTCCTTCTGTGAACTACAGCAGATGTTTGTCTGTATTAGTCAGCCAAGGGGGTGCTGCTGCAAAATACCAGAAAGGGTATTTATTTGGGGTAGAAGCTTACAGTTAACAGGCCATAAGTGTAAGTTACTTCCCTCAACAAAGTCTGTTGCCACATGTTGGAGCAAGATGGCTGCCGACATCCGGCTTCATCTTCTTCTTAAGGCTCTGTGGGCCCAGCTTCTTCCAATATCAGCTGTAGGCTGGGATAAGTCTTGTCTCTCTTCTCAGGGCCTCTGCCGTGTCTAATGGAGCCTTCTCTCTTTTCTCAAGTACCTGTTGCTCTGTGTGCTTACTGCCTAGGCTCCAGGATCAAGAACTCTAACTTTCTCCTCTGCCATGTCATTTTCTCTGTAGGTCCCTGACCACTAAGGGGGTGGGGACTCAACATCCTACTGACATGGCGCAATTACAGCCTTAATCATTATTTAATCAAGTAAAAGTGAAACCTCTGAATCCAATCCAATCTTATATGCCCAGAGGAACAGAACAGTTCACAAACATAATCCAATATCTATTTTTGGAATTCATAAGCAATATCAAACTGCTACAACATCACTATTGCAGGGTGGTACGAATGTGGAGAAGCATGGGAAAAATACAATTGGTGTGACTTATAGACTGCGGTTAACAGCAATACCGTAATATTCTTGCATCAATGCCAAAGATGTACAGTGTTGATAATGGAGGGGTATGGAAAAAAGTGTGCCAAGTGTATGCTATGGACCATGGCTGGTGGTAATAGTCTGATGATATTATCTCAACATCTGTAACAAATATTCCACCATGGTGTGGTGTGGTGTGGTGGTGAAAGGGTGTCGTATGGGAATTCTACACATGTGCATGATTGTTTTGTAAGTTCACAACTTCTGTAATAAAAATCTATTAAAAAAATAAATTTGGGGAATAAAATACACCAAATGCAAGGTATGGACTATAGTCAGTAGTAATATTTTGATGTTGCTCTTTCGTAGTTTGTAATAAATGTTTCACAACAATGCAAGGTGTTGGTGGAGGGGTGATGTATGGGACCCCTGTATGATGATATGCAGTTTATTTTGTAATTTCACAACTTTTACTATACACTTATTGTTTATGTATGTTCATGTATGAATGATATACTTCAATAAAAAATATTTTAAAAAGTGAAATGGAAGAAAAGAAGAAAAAAATACTTGAAAACTATATTATAGATTATAGAATCGATAGCATGTGTTGGGAAGGGTGATATGTGTATATATACACATGCACATATTTACATATACACATACAATGGTATATACATATATATATACACATTGTTAAAGAGATTTAAAATGTAATTACATGAATATGAGATATAGGTATATCTAAGTTATAGCAAAATATGTGCTTAATTGATGACATTCCACATATTCATGTTTTGTGCATAAGTACATTCCCATGAGGTTAGAAGTGACTGAAATAAAAGTACTGATTTAAGTGGTATGTTTACCTAGTAATATATTACATGTATTCCCCTAACTCTCTTTACACACAGAAATGAATTATCCATTTCTTACTTTGATTGTAAGATGAAGATAACCTCTGTCTAATGTCTCAGTTGGAAAGAATTCTAGGTTTGTTTTCAAGGCTCCAGGTCCATAATTTAATCCTTTTCACCTCTTTCCCCATTTCAGTGTCCCTGACTCTAATGAAGTGGTCAAACATCCTGCCTTGGGCTTTCCTGCTTTGTGGATCTTCATCTGCAAGTGGAGGTGACATAATTTTACTTCTCCCAGATATATTTATATTTTAAAGAGAAAACTGGTCACAAATGCTAAACCCATAAACAAATATCTTTATGTCACTGTGGACTTTATGAAGCTAATAAAGGGAAGTCAGGGAGACTTTCCAGTCAACCCTCCAAATATGCTACCAGTGACTTTGAAATCTGCTGACTGGAAATTCTGACCAAGCTGAAACTTTGCTGCTGTTAAAAGTGGAAATATGGCAAGACTTTGCTTCATTGAAAGTAGAATAATAATTTCTAACTAGCTAGCTAAACACAACATAGCAAAACTATAGATGTCATCTTCTACCACAGGATACCATGTAAAATGTATTGATGAATCCACATACCCATACAAACTATAGAGCTTTTTTTTAATAAAAGCAAGTGACACTAGCATAAAGCAGTCCATATACCAAGCATGAAAGGATTTCACTGAATATGTAAAAGGACAAATGATGAAATTGGAAAGTGAGATATGCAAGTTAAGCTAGTATGTCTTTGGGGCTGGCTGCATATGTAAAGCTTTCAACAGAATAATATTACACTTTACTGACAATGAAATGTCCATTACATAGAAGAATAATCATTATCATTAAGTGAATTTCCTGCTGAGTACATTTTTCACTGTGAGCAGGCTCATCTCTTGGGACGTTTGCAAGGTAGTCTCTGTAAAATCGCTTATATCAGAGAAAGTAAGAGCATTGGTTGTTTGATTTAGTTGTCAAATAAGAAAATAACTTGAAGAGGAATTTAAAGCAAGGTAGATTTCTTTTTGCAAAATTTTTTTGAATTGTGTACTTCTTTCTTGTATTTTCACTGAGGTAAGTTAAAGGAGAAAAGTATAGATATTGAAATTCTACTTGGAATAATCAAATCCTATTACAAGTGAATAGGCTCCATCTTACCTTGTATGCATAGACATCTATACATCAGGGTACCTGTCAAAGGGAAATTAGAGAAATCTGTTGAAAGTACGCATTCTTTTTCTATTAACACTTAAAATATGTGTAAAATCCATTTTTAAATGTCAAGAAAAGCTTCATTTTTCTTAAATTATGGACATTTAGTTTATTATTTCACATCTCTTTTTGTTTCTGGCCTTCATCAGACTTTCTTAAATACTTCACATAAAGACTTCTCAAAATACTTTTATTTCACATTCCAATTTTTAAAAATTTCTTTGCCATTAGAAAGATTAAAAAATTACAGGAATAAAGATCATTCAAATTTTGCTTATTCCTCAACTCTCTTTTTTCTTGGTAAGACTCTAATTGGTAGAGTAAAGAATGTTCATATGTGGTCTAAGAGAAAACTCATGAATGTTATGGACCATTGGAACATTGTTAGACATTATTCCAAACAAACATCTGAAGAAATGTCTGAAGGAAAAATGGCAGCAATAATAATAAATATTGTAAGAGTTAACATTTCATGAATGATTATTGTTTACAAGGCACTATTCCTTGTGCTTTCCATGTTTTTTTTTTAAATCCTCACAGCCACTCTGTAAGTTATTATTGTTATCTATATCTTAAAGAAACAATAATTGATGCTCAGGAAAATTAGGTGATTTTCTGGTAAACAGAGAAGCCAGGGTTCAAATACAGGTAGTCTGATGCCAGAGCCCACCCTTTTAACCATATACTCAACCACTTCATTGTAAATAAGCAAGCCACATCTATCTAACTGTTCATCACAAAAAAGGGAGAAAAAATGTTTGCTGAGTGTATAGTTCCACTGATATGTTGTGTTGGCAATATTACTTGCTTGACCTATATTCATTTTCCTATTTATATCCTATAGAGAAGTTGGAAGGAAAGTTGATCTAAAGAGACCAAATAAACCTCCAAGAGTAGCTTTCCAGCTACCAACCAGAAAGGCTCTTAAAATCAGATTTTCTATATTTAAATCAAGAGCTTTGTTTTGTTATGTAACTTTCTTTTCTTTAAAGGAAATTAAAAGTCCACTGGAAGAAAGTTACCATCTATGTTGAAGGGCCATAAATACCATTCCATGGTAAGGTCAATTAAGTAAAATATTAATAATAATAGTAGTAGCAGGTGCTGGGCTAAGGGCTTTACATACACTAACACACTTAACTTCATGTCCATGCTTATTGCGAACATCATTATACTGATGAGAGAGGCCAAGGGGTTTGCCCAAATTCACACAGTTAGATGTGGCAGGGTTCCAAAGCCCATCTATATTTTCAAGTATGTAATAGCGTCTTTCTAGGAAAGGTTTTCTAAGAATCAAGATTGTACCTATATGATCAACTAGGTATATTGCATGTATGTGATGGAGTTGGGTTGGAGTACAAAACAATTTGCAATTAATAAATATCCAAATCAATTTCCTTAAAAAATGATCACAGTGTCCAGCTCAGAAAACAGCTAGTTTTAGTATTTCAATCAACAATTGAATTAACTCTACTCTGCAATTACCCAATCAATTTCTCAGCAGTTGACTGCATAACGGCTAAAAATTTTTGACCATTTAGTTAGAGCTATATTGATAGTTATTATTTAAAAACATACTGCTAGCTCATTTACCAGAACCAAAACTATGCTTTTTTGGTATCTCACATATATGCGCTAGTATCCAAGAAATAATTCTATTATTTGATATCTGCCATGCTCTATCTGTAAAACAGAAAGTCAGTGCATTTCATACTTGTTTATTCTAATGAACTCTCAAATTTGGAATGCCAAGCTGGGTTAGTGATTAGACTTTATATTTGGTGATATACTACCCTATGTCTTCACTCATGGAAATTGTTGTATTTCTGTTTTCCTAACAAGTTATATTATGTTTTGCATATTTACTGTACTCACTGCCTTAGAATTAGAATTTTGTGAATATTGCTAAGTTTTATATTTAGATCTTCAGGCAGTGGAAAAATTCAGTGCATTAAAAAATCCATTCTAGAAACTAAAACAAAATAGGCAGAGCATAAATATAACTCCTCCTTCTGGTTAAAGCTCAAGATTTTTAATCTTAGCAGACCATTTGTTGTACTAGTAGTTCTGTATTGTGTCCCTTTCTTTATACATGCAGATTTTTAATAGAGAAATGTTCATAGAACATTTTATCTCTACTCTACCAGAAACATTTCACATGCTTAAAAAGAACAAGATAAAAAATACAACTATTCATAGATCATAGAGATGGAAAGATTCTCAAAGGGTTATCTAATCAGCAGCCTTACAATTTAAACCTAAGTAGAAAAATAGTAGTACTCTAGCTTTCCCTTAGCTTGTTCTTTAAAATCACCAAGAATAGCATCATTAGGTAACAATCACCTTTACATCCAGGATGCTAGTCACAGTTTTCATAAATTTCAGTGTTTAAATTCAGTATTCAAATTGATCTCAATAGAGATCTAAAATCTCATCTTCCACCAAATCCTCACTGTCTCAGAAATGCTCCTGAGGCAGTGACTGATTCTTCACAATCTGGTTCCAGTTAACTGCTTTTCCAGACTTCTCTCACTTTGTTACCCTAAATGATACCTGAACAATATTTGCCCCCTCCCAAAACACACTAAACTTCATACAGCCCCTAGGTCTAGAAGACATTCCCTCTTAGCTCAGTATGAGCACAGTTCTATGTCACCTCTTTCATAAAGACTTCCTTCATCACACCATGCAGAAGTGGTATAATCTTTCTGTTTTTTCTCTGATGCTGTGTATTTCCTGTGAATTATTCATCATGTACAATATTATAAACTGTTTGAGTAGTTTGATTGACTATGTAAATTGTCAGACATATGGAAGGCAAACAATACATGTTTATTGAAAGCATAATTTGAAAGCATAAGGGAAACCACAATTTCCTATAGATGTATCTTCTTGGCATTAGTCATGGGTGATTCCCTTTGTAACCCAGAAAATAATTCAGAGTAAAATCAGAACTGCCCCTACTTCATCCAATAAAGCCCAATTTGAGTTTGGTCAGGACCTACGTCAGTGTTGACTTTTACTAGTAGTACCTCATTTTTGTTTCTAGGACGGTAGTTTCAAAGTGTGATCCAAGAAAAGATTTCATCAGAACCCACTTGTGTGCTTGTTAGAATTGAAGCTTTCTGACTATCTCAGAGCAAAAGGATCAGAATTTCTGAAGGTGGGGCCCAGAAGCACCCAGGTGTACCCTAGGTGATTCTTACATTCATTAAAATTTGAAAAGCACAGGTCTAGTTCAATATGTTAATATTAAGTGATTTTTTTAAATAGGCTGCCATATACCTTAGGAAATTCCATGGTAAAAGAAGTTAAAAAGGTTACTATGGAGCTTCTTAGAACTTTCGGTAAGCTGTATTTTGTGAATATTCAAGAGGACAGTGTAGTTTAAAGAAATGTTCATGTTTGGGTTAGATGCATTCTCCCCAACTAGTTTCTGGAAGAATAAGCCTTGGTAAGTTGACTCTTGGAGATGCTTTTCAATCCAAAGTTCAACTCTATGATTTAATGGACACACAAAGTTGGTCCAAAGAAGGTGATCAGATGTGCTGGGCTGTTGACATAGAAATTGGATAAGAGAGGTATGCTCCTTTTGGTGTTCTTTTTCTGTTTCCTTCATAACAACTTTATTCTCTTTTCTTTTTTTAACCTGCCTTTGAGGAACTATATCTGCTTTATATTTCAGCAATACTGACTATGAGTGAGGTGTGTGTGTTTGTGCTTGTGTGTATGAGAGTGAGGAAGAAAGAGAGACTATATAGTCCTCAGAATTTCAATAGTAATAGATTAGGATATTTTAAAATAGAAAACTAGACTTACATTTTCACTTAGGTACTATGCAAATGCATCAAAATTACATAGCTCTCCATCTTTAAAATAAAAAAGTAGCAAGACCTCATTTACATAGGCAGAAAGTGAAATAAATGCAGTTTCTAAAAATGTCAGAATAAAATTTTATAATCTGATGATTTACAGTTCATTCCATGGTTTTAGTGTGTAAAGGATAAGCATATCTACTGGAAACGGATGAATTGGGTCAAGTAAAATTGGAACCCATTAAAATCCCAGCCTGAACCTTTGAGGTATAGAAAAGCTTGGCCAACCAAGTGATATGTTATATAGCCCATTATTTGCCTCTAACTTTCTTATTTTTTATCAGACCAAGAAAATGGAAAGTTCAAAATCTCCCCCCCAAACCCTTCATTTTGGAATCCGTGTTCAAAGTTAAGGAAGGATTGAAATCATGGAGTAATACTTTGCCTGTTTGAGTCTTCAAACAAATCCTTAATGCAAAGAATCTTGAATAACTAAGAATTTTGCATATTTCTCAAAACTCACTTTGTTGTATGATGCCCAAAATCGTAAGGTATGTTTCCATTCAAGATCATTATTTTCTCATTAATAAAAGGCACTTACACAAGCCTGCATTTGCTAACCATTCAAACAGAAAAATCTGCATGCTTCTCATTTGTTTAGAGCAACTTGTTTCAAATGGTGCAGCATATTTATATGCACAAAGCAGTATCCTCCCAATTATAATTTCTTTTTGACTATTCAAGAAAAACACAGCAGATGTATTTCTACCAACTTTTGGACTGTCACATAGCAAAAGAACAATTGTATGAATGTTTCAAATAAATGTTCAAGCACTTTGACATAAATAATTTTCAACATATCCTTGTTGCCATATTATAGCATTTAACATTGTGCTGTCTTTGTTGGGAATGCAGATGATGAATAAGACCGTTTGTATTCTACTCAGATCACTTTCATCTGTGATCACTAAGCATCAGAAACAGAATCTACGGATAGCAGAGCAATTGCATTTTAAATGTCACATAGCTGTCTTTATTATTCCAGCTGGCTTGTGGAAAGAAAGGTCTTTCTGTTAATGAGACTAACACTGCCAGTCCCATTATAATAGATTTAAGCAAATAAATAACATGTTTGCCATTTCATCTCTTGTCTTTCAAGCGCTATTTTTGTCACTGATCTCATTGCTACAGACATTTGAATGGAATAACTATAATTGTTGCATAGTTTAGGAAATGAAAATTACACATGGAGACCCTATTTATTTTAGACAATTCAGCATATTAATCCAACTTGTACCAAAAGCATGTCCTCCCCATGTTTCTTGCTCACATTTGCCATTAATGCTAAGATGACAAAAAGATACAATGGGTTAGGTTTAGTGGTTCACTAACAGATGGCAGAACCTATTGCACACTTGATAAGAGAAGAATAATAACCATATCATGTCAAAAAGAGTAAAGTCTGCAATCTAAAAAAGGATCATTGACAAAATTGATTCAAAAATAGGGACCACCAAAGTTTGGCTTTATGTAATTCAAGGAAATTAAAAATCCACTGGATAAAAGTTCCCATCTGTATAGAGAGCTCACAAATATCATGTTATGGAAAAATCATGCTTTTCCAATTGCCCACAATAAGTCACTATATTTGGACATTGACTCTATGGCTAAATGAACAACTCACACTATCATACTATCTCTGCCCTTTCCAGTTTTGCCATTCTTATCTAGATGCTACAACAATTATATAATAATCCTTTAACCTACTGTTTCCTTCTTTTCACTCTCTTCAGTTTCTTCTTAGGTGGTAATGACTCCCATGTCTTTAAATGCCACCTATTTCGGTTTCCTAGGCTGCTCAAAGCAAATACCAGGAAATGTGCTGGGTTAAAACAATGGGGATTTATTTGCTCAGAGTTGAGGCTGAGAAAATGTCCAAATCAAGACATCATCAAGGCAATGCTTTCTTCCTGAAGACTGGCTGCTGGGGATCCTTGACTCCTCTGCCACATGACAAGGCACATGGAAGCATCTGCTAGTCTCTCCTTTCTCTTCCAGGTTTTGCTGCTTTTAGCATCTTACTTCTGTGACTTTCTCTCTCTCTCTCTCTCTCTCTCATTCTCTGTATCCATTCCATTTATAAAGGACTCCAGTAAGAGGATTAAGATCCATTCTGATTGATGTGGGTTACACCTTAGACTCATCAAAAGGTCCTACTTATAATGGGTCCATACCCACAGGAATGGATTCAATTAAGATCATGTGTTTCTGGAGAACATATAGATTCAAACCACACCATCTTAGACTGACAACTCCCAGACTTGGAGCTCCAGATTCAAACATCCAACTGCTTAGTTGACATTGCTCCATGAATGCTTAAAAGACATCTCAAACGAGTGTAGCTAAAACAGAACTCTTTATTTACAAAGTCCCAAAGCTTCTCCTTCCTCATCATTCCCATTCAGTAAATAATCTCACCATCCACCCACTTGCTCAAGCCAAAAAATTCTCAGAATAATCCTAGACTTCTCTATTTCCTTTCTTCATGCCCTGTCCCAACACACACATGAACACATGAACAAAATGCACTTCTTGGTTCTACATCCATCCTATTTTGTCAGTTTACCTCTCTTATTTCTACTACTAACAAGTGGTGCAAACTCGTCTTCTTTTACCTGGAAACCTTCAATACCTTCTTGTCTGGTCCCTCCCCTTCCCAATCCTCCCCTCTCTTTCTAGATAGAAAATTTCTATATGTCATTTTACAATGAATGACTTCAGAGATGCCTAAACTGCTTTCAAGCAGAAATAAAGAAAGCAGAAATGGTATGTTACCATTTTTACCTTAAAGATAGTGGTTGTCAAGCTCGAAGAATAAAAAATTTCTTGCATATTTATTGATCAAAAGGCAGAGTTAAGGAACATACCAATAGGTTTCTTGATGTGCAGTTAAGTGAATCTGGAAGCCCTTCTGTATAATATAATTTCTAGTATAAACTCTGTCATTCAGATTATTCTAAAGTCTGTTGTGTTGTAATGATTAGGTAGCTAATTAAAACATTTATGTTGCTAAATTATGTATCATTTTGTTTGGGTTTAATGAAGATATAAGCCCTAAACAGGTCTAAATATTTAAAGACTTTCGGAGTTTCATACTTAGTTAAGACTGAGAAATACAGCATCCTTTCAATTGTCTGTTGGTCAATTATTTAGAAACTAATGCAATTTAGAATTACTTAATTCTGAAAAGGAAGTTCATATTATTTCACCTACCTGGGATCAGGCAAATATCAAGTAGGTTTACAAACAGTAAGTAAATAGCCGGAAGAGATTATTTGGCAATACAAATACAAAGTTCTTGCTAAATCTATTCGCTATTTTATTTTGTTGTTTAGATGCATTTTTTTCTGGGGGGTGGGGGAGACTCAGAAGTAGTGACACTTGTGCATATTCCAAATCTCAGAAATAAATCAATATTACTAAAAAAGCAAGTTTGAGTATGTTTAGCTTAGTGTACCTTCTTCTAAGCTTCAGTAATGAGCCTCTAAAATTGTTATAACATACACAGATAATAATCAGTGAGTTTTTTCACATTGCTTCTGGAAAAACTGCTTTGTGTTCCAGTTTTAATTAGTGTATTATTATCCATTGCTAATTTGAGGGGTTTAGCCTAAAATTAGCACACAGCTGCAGAGAATGCAAGCACATGGAATTGCTGGATTAGCTGGAGTCCATACAAAGGAGAAGGAATAAATGAAGGAAGATCCAACAAACCATACCCTCCAAATAGCTCTCCAAATTTGCAAGCTCTTCTCTACAATTTAAAAGTTTATTCCTAGATGGGAGGGAAACTGTGTTTCTATATTTGGTTTGTTTTATAATAGAATAATAAAATATAGAATCATCTTATTTTTTATTTTTTGAAAGATTTAAAACAATCGGAAAACCAAAGAGAATAATTTAACACTCATTTACCTGCCATACAGATTTTTTAAAAGGACAGAATGTTGCCATATTTGCTTTAGATTTTTCTAAAAAAAAAATAACTCTGCAGAAACAGTTTTATCCTTCTTTGTAGTCCTTTTAACCACATTCTCTTTTCTCTCTTTCCAGAGGTAATCAGTTGATGTGGACATTTCCCATCTAGGCTTTTATTCTTTTGCCAGATGTTTGTAAATTTACAACATATACAGTGTTTTTTCATGTTTAAATTTTACATAAATGATAACATGCTGTGTATATTATGCTGCTTCATTTTTTTTTTTTTTTCACTCAAGGTTGTGTTTGAAAGACTTCTCCATTGTGTTATAAACACAATCAAATTTATTCCTCTTAACAGCTGCAATAAAAATCTTGTCCATGCTTCCTAGTGCACATTTGCTGGAATAAGAATCCTTTACAGCAGAGGTTCTCCAGCAGGGGTGATGCCATCCCCAGGAGCATTTGGAAATGCAGGGGAGCATTCTTTCTATCACAATGAGAAGAGCTTTCTATTGGATTTAGAGGGCAGGGGCCAGAGAAACTAAACATCCTGCACTGAGAGAAGGCATTGTCCTGACCCCAGAATGCTGGCAGACATTCTGTAAGCTATAAACCAACAAGAGGAATTCCTGGGTTGGAAGCATATACAGTTCAAATTTATTAGATATTATCAAAATGTTTCCAAATAACCAATTTTAATTCCCATAAGTAGCATATGAAAACTCAAATTTACCCACACCCTTGCAAGCAATTGACATTATTCTCAGATTTTTAAAATAAGTGCCAAGCTAATGGATGTGAACTGTTCTTCCTTGTTTTCATTTTAATTCATTTAATTGAAAGTGAGGTTAGATATATTTATATATGTTTATGTGTGTATATATGTGTGTGTGTGTGTGTGTATGTATATCTATCATTTGTGTTACCTGCTATGTGAATTACTTCCCGTAACATTTTCCTTTTTTTCTATTTTTTAAGAGAAATTCTTTATGTGTTTTGAGTACTATCATTTTGTTGCTTCTGTGTTTTTCAAATGTGTTCTCCTTGCATGTAGCTTGCCTTTATCTTTGTTTCTGGCATCATACCAAGAATATTTTAACATGGTAAAATTTATAAATATTTCCTTTTTGAGTTTAAGTAGTGTTTGCATCATATTTAAGAAAGTCTTCCTTATCAAAAAGCCATAAAGATATTCTCTTGTATTTCCTTCTAAAGATTTCAAAATTTGCCTTTCAAATTTGGGTCTCTAATATATCTAAACTTTATTTTTATTATGCAAGGTAATAGCTTATTTAATTTTTCAATACGGATGGCAAATTGGCCCATCACCAATTAATGACAGGGCAATCATATCCTTAACTCTGTTAAATAATAATTTTACAATTAAGTATGGTAGTCTTTCTGGATCCTCTACTCGGATCCATTTGTCTGTGTGTCTGTGTCACCACTTAGACTGTTATAACTTTTTTTATAAACCTTAATATTTCCTAGGGAAAGTACTCCTCCTTATTGTTCTTCAAAATTGCCTTAGGTTTCTTGGCCAAAGATTCTTCCACCTGAATTTTTTAATCAGCTTGCCAAGTTAATAAAAAAAGAAAAACAGAGCCGTTTGGAGTGACATCATCAGCATGGCAAAATAAGACATCCCCAGTAAAACTCTCCCCTCAGAAACAATAACAAAAAGAATATCCCACTTGCTTGGATCTCTGGAGTATGACTGAGATTGGAGAAGAGCTCCACAAATGCTGAATTGAAGGAAAAAACAACAACAACAACTCCAAAATCAGGTAGGATATTTGCAACCCAGACTTGCCAGTCTGGACCCTTTTTCTCACTTAGTCCTGCACAGCTTGTGTCACACAGAAGCAGCAAGGCTTTGGTCCCCCCTGCTGTGTATGGAAACTATAGAGCCACTCACAGCAGTGAGTTAGAACCCCCTGCATATCCAGGCACTGGGACCCAAGTCCACAGACACCCAGGGCAAAGCACAAGCCATTGAGGAGTGCTGCATACAAAAGGGCTCTCAGGAAGAAAAAAAAAATAGAGAGAGACCATGGCAGAATTGTGAGCAAGAAGTGTGCACACTCATTCCAGTCTCTGTTGGCTGGCACACCTAATAGAAATTGGACCTTTCTGTATTGACGGACATTTCTGGATGGATCCCATCTGAGACTTCAAAGTGGTATAACCAAATAGAAAAGAAATTGGAGGCAGAAAAGCATCACACAAAAAAACAGCAGGGGTTGGGTGGAGTTGAACTGCTGTAAGACAGGACAGGTCCCAGAATTGTAGTGTAAAGAAAAGGGGACACTGAGAAAGGAAGAGAATTTAAACAAATCATAAGAGCTAGGAGGAAATTTTGCACACACGTGTAAAAAAACAGAACAGACCAAGATTCCCAGAGAAGGAACAGATGAAAGGAAGCTTTCTCCTGGAGGTGAAACAATTTGCAAAAAGTGCAATCTTAAAACTTGCACTGCATATCTAGGGCAAGAATCAGATTAAAAAGAGCTGAGAAAATCTGAACAGTTAAACATGGGCTATTCAAAAGGTCCAGAATCAGTTGGAGCAAGCATCAAAGCAGATTCTTAACACAAAGTCAATCAACAATAAAACCCTAGACAAGTGAGAGAAACTGACCTTCAGAGGTAACACATCAAAATAACTGGGTGCCCAGATATCAGTAAAAATTACAAGCCATACTAAAAAACAGGAAGATTTGGCTCAGTCAAGGGAACTAACTTAAACTTCAGAGTAGAAACAGAATTTGATGCAACTAATCAAAGAAGTTCAAACAGATCTCCTGAATCAATTCAAAGAGATGAAGGAAAATATGGATAGAAATAAAGTAATGGTGGTATAGAGCTAAAGGATATTAAAAAGATAATATGTGATAATAAAGAAGCATCCAAAAGTTTTGAAAGAAATACAACCGAAATTATAGGAATAAAAGCAACAATAATGGAGATTAAAAACACCTGAAAAGCATACAACAGCAAGTTTGACCAGACAGAATAAAGAATTGGTGATCTAGGTGATGCAGGGCAATTGAAATCATACAGTCAGAAGAACAGATCGAGAAAAGAAAAGAAAAAATTGAGGAGTGTTTCAGGGACTTGAGTGCTAGCATGAACCATACGAACATATGCATCATGGGTGTCCCAGAAAGAGAAAAGAAGGGAAAAGGGGAAGAAAGACTATCTAAGGAAATAATGGCCAAAATTTTCCCAAATCTTATAAATGACATAAATATACATGTCCAAGAAGCACAATATACTTCAAATCGAATAAACCCTACTAGACCTATGCTGAGACACTAATCAGAATATCAAATGCCAAAGATAAAGAATTCTGAAAGCAGCAAGAAAAAGTGAATAATCATAAACAAGGGACACTCCATAAGACCAAGTGCCAATTTCTCATTAGAAACAATGGAAGCAAGAAGGTAGTTTTATGATATATTTAATGTACTGAAAGAGAAAAACTGCCAAGCAAAAATACTTTATCTGTCCTTCCAAAATGAGGGAAAGTTTAAAATATTCACAGATAAACAGAAAAATTCAACAATAAAAGGCCTGCTATACAAGAATTACTAAAAGAAGTTCTTCAGGTTGAAAGGAAAAGACAGGAGAGAGCGGCTTAGAGTAGTGTGAAGAAGTGAAGATCTTCAGTAAAGGTAACTAAAAGGGTAAATGAAAAACCAAATTGTATTGTATCCTCAATATATAACTCTACTCTTTATTTCCTATAAGAGTCAGAAAAGAAAAAGTAATATTTCCTGAATAATGCACATGTAAAATATAAAGAGGTAGCATGGGGCAAAAACAATATAAAGAGGGGAAATGGATGGCTATGAGAGCTGAGAATATTGACTATTGATGCTAAGTTGCTATCTTTTCAAATTAGTAGGTGTGGTAGTTTGAGGGTATTATGGACCCCAGAAAAGGTCACGTCATTAGAGCTGATCCATTCCTTTGGGTGTAAACCTATTGTAGGTGAGGGTCTTCTTTTGATTAGATTACTTCAGTATGATGTGACCCAGGATGGATCTTAATCCTCTTACTGGAGTCTTTTATAAACAGAATGAATATGGAGAGACAGACAGAGAGAAATAACACAGAACCCAGAGAGAAACCCATGGAAGCTGAGAGAAAAAGCCACAGATGGAGCAGCCAGAAGCTGAAAACAGTGGGGCCTGGAGGAGAAAGCAGAGACTGGCAGATGTTGCCATATGCTTTCCCATGTGACAGAAGAGTCCAGGACCACTGGCAGCCAGATCACATTGCCTGATGATGCCTTGATTTGGACACTTTTGTCAACCTCAAAACTGTAAGTTTTCAAGCCAATAAACCTCT
The DNA here is from genome assembly GCA_029593785.1 of Cabassous unicinctus. Taxonomy (NCBI): domain Eukaryota; kingdom Metazoa; phylum Chordata; class Mammalia; order Cingulata; family Chlamyphoridae; genus Cabassous; species Cabassous unicinctus. Next base: position 39,475 of record JAQZBX010002399.1, on the reverse strand, counting down.
ATTGTAAAAGCCAATCCATATCTGGTATATTATTGCTTTCAGGAGATTTTAGCAAACTGAAACAGTAAGTTACAGACATAGGTTGTGTAATACAAACCCCAGGATAACTACAAAGATGGTGTTTTAAAAATACACAGAAATAGAAATGAGAAAGGGATCAGACAATTACATAAAACAATTATACAGAAAAGGAAGCTACAACAAAAGAAAAGAGAGATAAAAAAGATATGAGTTATAAAATCCAAAGGACAAAACAGCTGAAGTAAGTACTGCCTTTACAGTAATAAGACTGAATGTTAATGGACTAAACTGCCCAATCGAAAGACACAGATTGGCAGGATGGATAAACAAGCATGAGCCAACTATATGTTGTTTATGAAAGTCTCACCTTAGACTCAAAGACAAAAGTAGTGAAAGGATGGGAAAAAATAATCCAGGTAAATAGTAACCAAAAAAGAACTGGGGTAGCTATACTAATATCAGAAAATTTAGACTTTAAGTCAAAAGCTGTTACAAGAGACAAAGAAAGACACTATACATTGATAAAAGGGTCATTTTACCAAGAAGAAATAACAATCATAAATATTGCCCCAAAACACATGAGACAAACACTGGCAAAAAAGATGGGAGAAATAGACACCTCTACAATAATATTTGGAGACTTCAATATGCCACTCTCATCAATAGATAGAACATCTAGACAGAAGATCAACAAGAAAACCATGAACTTGAGTAATATAATAAATGAGCTAGACCTTACAGAAATGTACAGAACATTACAACCCAAAACAGCAGGATATACCTTTTGCTCAAATGCTCATAGACCATTCTTCAGGATAGACTACCTGTCTGTTAGGGGAAATACAAATGAAAACCACAATGAGATACCATTTAACACCCACTAGAATGGCTACTTAAAAAATAAAAATAAAAAAAAAAAAGCAGAAAACTACCAGAGTTGGAGAGGATGTAGAGAAATAGGAACATTCATTCACTGATGGTCAGAATGCAAAATGGTGCAGTCACAGTGGAAGACAGTTTGGCATTTCCTCAGAAAGCTAAGTATAGAATTATCATATGACCTGGAAATCTGACTACTAGGTATATACCTTAAAGAACTGAAAGCAGGGACTCAGAGATATTTGCACACTTATGTTCATTGCAGCATTGTACACAATTGCCAAAAGTTGGAAGCAACCCAAATGTCCATCAACTGAAGAATGGATAAACAAAATGTGATCTATGCATACAATGGAATATTATTCACCATTAAATAGAAATGAAATTCTGATTCATGGGACAACATGGATGAACATTGAGAACATCCTTTTGAGTGAAAAAAGCCAGTAACAAAAGGACAAATATTTTATCATTTCACTGATATGAAATAATAGAATAAGCAAACTATTTGAGTCAGAATCTAGGAAAAAAGTTACCAAGAATTGGGTTGGAGTTAGGGAATGAGAAATTAATGTTAAATTGTACATAATTTCTATTTGGATTGATTGTAAAGTTTTGATAACTGATGGTGGTGATGGTAGCACATCATTGTGAATATAATTAACAGCTCTGAATTATGTACTTGAATGTGGTTACAAGAGGAAATTTTATGTCATATATTTGTTACTAGAAAAAAACAAAACAAAACATAGGACTGTACAACACAATGAACCTTATTGTAAACTATGAACTATAGTTAGTAGTACAATTATGCAAATGTTTTCATTAATTATTATAAATGAATCTCACTAATGTAGGGTGTTAAACGTAGGGTGGTATATGAGAACTCTGTTTTTATATATTTTATTCATGGTATTTCTGCAAACCTACAACTTATCTAACAAAAAAGATTATTAATAAAAAAGAAAGAAAAATAGATTGGGTTTTCTTTGAAAATACATTAATTTAGAGATTAATTTTGGAAAAAATATTCATCTTTAGATATTGAGTATTCCCATTAAGAGCATGTTATATCTCATTAATTCAGACTTTTAAAAAATTGGCTTTTACTAATACCATTGTCTTCATATAACAAGTATATTTAATTAGATTTATTTATATTTATCTTGAAATGCTTGTCGTTATTGTGAATGGTAACTTTTCTTTATTACATTATCAGATTGAGTAATAATGGGTTAATAAAGAGGTGGTTTGACTTTTTAATGTTGGTTTTAGATTCCAGTAAAGTCATTAATTCTCATTTTAGTTCTAAGAATTCATCTCCAGAGCTTCTTGTATTTCATATGTCAATATCATATCAACTACAAATAATCACAAATTTTCCCTTTCTTTTAAGTTCTTATGCATCTTATTTTTGTTTTCTGTATTTTTGTATTGGCTAATGCCTCTATTAACATGATCAATAGTGCCAATTGGAGTATGTATTTTCATTTTCTCTCAAATTTTAATAAGAATACTTTTCAAATTCAAACATTATATGTGATTGTTGTATATGATTGTTGTAGGTTTTTAATAGATCTCATTTAAAACTCCCCTATTAAAATTTTGCAGATATTTTCAAAGATTAATCAGTGTTGATTTTTACCTATAAAAATTTAGCATATGTTGACATTATCACATGGTTCATCTCATGTAATCATTTATCGTGGTGAATTTCACTAATAGTACTTAAACTCTGGGGACAAATTTTGACTGGTCAAGCTGTATTATTTGTTGCTTATTACACAATGATGTATTTGTTTTCTAACTTTTGTTAGTGTAATGTGTCTGCAAGTTTCTTTTCTTGGACTGTCCTCTTCAGTTTTGACTTCACGATTTTCCCTTTCTTTCTTGGTAAGAGATATCTGATGAAATTCTGGCACATTTCCAGCTCATTGTATCTAGGTGTGACCACATACTAAGTTTTGTTAGAGCTGTCACATTATTACATGAAATGCTTCTCCTGGAGTTATGCATGTGCAATTTTTAAGCCTTATATAATGTCTCTGCATCTAACCAAGGGGATATAAACAGAAGTGTTGCATGACTTTTCCAGGAAGTTTCTTAAAAGAGAAGTTGCATCCTTGTTTCTTTTACTTCCTTCTTCTTTCTGGCACACTGGATACAACTGTTTGAGCTCTATCAGCCATACTGAACCATAACATGGCCTCAAAAACAGAAACTCATATTGTGAACATGGTGATGGAAAAATATCGGAATCTGACTTCACAAAGAATCTATGAAGCTGGCATACCAGCCAAGAAAAGTAAAAGTGTGTGAGTGTATATGTGTGTAATAAAGTTCTATCTTGTTTAAGCTGCTATTATTTTGAGGTTTTCAGTTATATGTAGCTGAACCTAATACTTATTAGTACTGGCAGTTTTTTATTCCTTGTATTCTAGTTACCGAAATAATTTGTTTGAAATAAGAATTTCTTTCCTTAAAAATTTCTTAACAATCTCCTGTAAATCTTCTGAGTACTTCAATATGTAGTTTGACTCACTAAACACCCATTTCTAAATTACCCCTCAGAAAAGGAGGCCCAAGGGCACCAAAGTTGCTACTCCTCAAACATCCATGGAGAAACAGAGCTGGATGGCACAAGGAGCTGCCTGTGGCAGTCAAGGAGCTATGCTGCTCAGTTCTCCCTTCAAGAGAAACTGCTGGGGACACATAGTTGATTGACAGTCTTCAGATGCCATATTTTTGGCTCCTACATGGTGGTCATTTCAAGGACACACTTACACCAAACTGCTACCAGCCAAACACTGAACATGATGAGAGTGCCAGTACCAGGTTATTTCTGCCCAACATAAATGTCCAACTGTCACACTTTACTCAGGGATTCTCCAGCACAATTGAGACTTTCTCAGAACTTTACTATAGTCACAATCTCTTTCTGACATATCTACCTTCCTTTCCTCTCCACTCTCACAGGAGACAGATCAACATCATATGCTGAAGGCATTCCCTGCCTTTTCTTTTGTCCCTCCTTAAATCATTCCCAAGATTTCCCTCAATAAATGTCTTATCTGTCTAATTCTGACTTGGCATTTATTTTCCAGATAACCTGTTCTAACACAGGGTCAAGGCATTAAAATGTACTACCAACTGGGCAGCTAATGTAGTTCTGTGGCTGAGTACCTGCTTCCCATGCACGAAGTCCTGGGTTCAATCTCCGGTACTTGCTAAAAAACAAACAAACAAAAAATTGTATAAAAAATGTACTACCAACTAAGTAAAGAAACAATCCAATTAAAAGATCATCTAAATAGTCAGTAAAAAAAGAGACAAAGTGTCAAAGTACGTAGTAAAAATGGAAGAATAAACAGACCTGAGAAATACATAGTCTCAGTGCTATAACTATACATCACCTTCGCTGCTGTTGGCCTCCAGTGCACTGGTCACTTGTGCTCATCTTATCTAATCAGCATGAGGTCATTGAAGAAATGGTTCAGTGTGTTGTTCTGCACAGTGTCATTAAAGAAATCCTGTACTGGGCAAAGTGGCCCTGCTCTAGTATCCCTGCCAGTCATTGGTTGGGAACATGACCTTGGCATGAATCTCATGGTGTGTCTGAAGATGAAACAGCTGCAGACTATTGTCTGTTATACCCAACGCCTACCCCACTCCCCAAATCCCAGCAGGTTCTCTTGAAGGAAAATCTGAGAGGCACACCTCCCTGACTGCCACAGACCTTAAATTCCATTTTACCTGATATTATTCCTTGAACATCTAATATTACATACGATATATCCGATATTACACTTGACATTATAACTGCTATAAATATCACTATTAATTATCTGGTTGTTAAGTTATTGGTTATCTAGATTAGCTTATTAATGAACTGTTATTTGGTCATTATGCATGCCATTTTCCTTATTAGCTCCTTTTGATTAAATTTTACTTTAGCTGTATATTGCTGTATCTAATTCAATAATAATTTCCTGGAATTTTACACATTCAGCAGTTATTCTCTTACACACCAGTACATGCTATACTACTTTTTCTCAAGTTCAAATTTGTAAAAATAAATAAAAATCAAACAACCATTCAAACGTCAGAGTTCTTCCAATCAGGCATATATTCTACCTGAATTTCATAAAATGAATAGTGCTCAGCAAATAATTTGCAAGTATAAAAAAATATTGATAATGGGGAAAAAGGAGAAATCATTGTAGCTAAAAAAAAAACACCCATTATCTCCCATTGTTTTTCAGTAAAAGCACACACAAACTATAGTCCATAGGTATGGAAAGTATAGGTGCTAATAAAGGCTGCTGTTTACCTCCACCAAAACCAATCCTGAAGTGAATTAAAACACAGATATAAAAAGATGTATCAAATCTTAAAAGCTTAATACTCTCTCCTAGGAAGACTGAAGTCTATTTGGGAACTGGTTTATGTGTGTTGGGTGTGTGTGTAAGGTGGGGGTGAACAGGATGTGGTAGGGTAACAGCTTAGAGAGAGGGCAACCAGAAGTAGGAGTGAGTAGATCTGCCAGAGAAGCAAGTCCTGCTCTTGCCTCTTTCTACATTGCCTTGGATGAGTTTGCCTGTCTCATTTCTATATAAATTGGGCTAAACCTGTCTGCATTGAAGAGATATTAATAGGATAGCACAAATGTCCTACTAGGTAAATAGCTGATGGAAAGAAGTGGCCACACTTCAGCTCTCTGCCAAAATTCTGAATCTTGTCTTTCATTTACCACAAATATATTAAGTTTAGATTTTAAAATTATGCATCTGATAATGCCAAAATGAAGAGTCCTTTTATGCTTATTCCAATTGGGTATAGATTTTCTTAGTTTTCACTCAAGTTGACTTGTACCTTTGTGGATATGTTTATTTTTTAGTGAATACAATAAATTGTATATGAAATTATTTTTTAAAAATGGATTACTCAAGAAAATATTGGCAAATCAAACCTTGCAATGTAGAAAAAGGATAATACATCATGACCAAGTGGGGTTTATCCCAGAAATGCAAAGTTGGTGTGACATTAGAAAATAATCAATGAATTTTACCATATCAACAGATAAAAGAAGAAAAACCATATGAGCTACTTAATAGGCAGGTGAAAACATTTGCAAAATTCAACATGCATTTTTTATTTTTTAAAAATTCTTCAGATTAGGAATTTAAGAAAATTTCTTCAACCAATAAAAGGAAATTGATTTTTTTAAAAACCTGTAGCTAGCATCATGCTTAATGGGGTTCAGAATGAATATTTTCCCACTAAGATGGTTAAAAGGCAAAACTGTCTCCTCCCATCACTTCTCATACTGGAAGTCCTAGTCAATTCAATAAAATAAGAAAAAGAAATAAAAGTCTTCTAGATTGGGAAAAACCTGAAATAAAACAATCTCTATCACAAATGACATGATTTTCTGCCTTGAAAATTACAAAGAATCTGAAAAACAGCTACTAGAATTAATAGGTGACTTTAGCAAGATCTTAGGAGACAAAGTCAATATACAAAAATCAATTTTTTCAATATATTGGCAATGAAAACTAAAAACTGAAATTAAATAAAATAGCACCTTTTACAAAAACACCAAAACATGAAATGTGTTTGGAATAAACATTACAAAATATGTACAAGATATGTGTGCTAGGAACTACAAAACAATGTTCATGAATTGGAAGATTCAATATTGTTAAGAAGTTCATTCTCCCTCAATTCTATGGATTTAGTATAATCCCAATCAAAATACCAATGAACTTTGTTTTGTAAAATTTTTTTAACTGATTATAAAGCTTATATGGATAGTAAACAACCAACCAAAATCAGAATATCTGATTATAAGACTTATTATAAGACTGCAGTAATCAAGGCTCTGAGGTATGGTGAAAGGGCAAGCATGTAGATCACTGGAAGAGACCACAGTCCAGAAATAGACCCCCAAGTATTTGGTCAGTTGATTTTCAATAAAGGCTCCAAGGCAATTCAATGGAGAAATCAATATTTTCAATATATGTTGCTGGATCAATTGGATAGCCACATAAAAATAAATGAAACTCGATCCACACCTTATACCATAAACAAAAATTAACTTGAATTGAAGTATCATAAACCTGAATGTAAAACATAAAAGAATAAAATTTCAAAAAAAAGTACAGGAGAAAACCTTGGTGACCTTGGCTTAGGCCAAGAATTTTTGAATAGGACACAAAAACCATAAACCATAAAGAAAAAAAAAGTGATGAACCAGATTTCATCAAAATTAAAAATTTCTACTCTTTGAAAGACACTGAAAAGACAATGAAAAGATAAGCCAGAGACCAAGATAAAATAGTTGGAAAACACATCTCTGACAAAGGATAAAGGACTTGTATCCAGAATATATAATAAACTCTCACAAACAAATAGGACAACAAAACAAAACAAAAAAACACTAAAACTATGGGCAAAAGATTTGAACATCAAAGAAAATAAATGGATAGAAAACAAGCACATGAATAAATATTCAAGGTCATTAGACATGGGGAAATTGCAAATTAAAACCACAAAGAGAGATTACTCTACAAAACAATGGCTAAATTAAAAACAAAACAAAACTGACAACACCACGTGTTAGAGAGGATGTCAAGCAACTAGAACTCTCATACATTGTTGGGGGGAATCCAAAATGGCACAGCCACTTTGAAAAACCAATGTATAATTTCTTTTAAAGTTAGACATATACTTACCATATAACCCAGCATCACCACTCTTAGGAATTTACCCAAAAGAAATGAAAATAAATTTCTGCACAAAAACCTGTACATTAATGTACATAGCTATATTCATAAATGCCCAAATCCAGAAACCATTTAAATGCCCATGAACTGGTGAGTGATAAATAAACTGTGGTACATCCATACAATGGGATGCTAGTAGGCAATAAAATGGAACAAATATTGACTTGCGCAAATGTATAGAGGGATTTTAAATGTTTTAACTAAGAGGAAATATACTCTCAAATGGCAACATACATGATTACATTTAACATTTTAGAGAAGACAACACCATAGGGACAAAAATCAGATAAGAGGTTTGCCATGGACAAGAGGTGTGTGAAGGGAATTGACCACAGAGGGACATGAGGGAAGATTTTGAGAGGATTGGCAGTATTCAATATCTTAATCATGGTAGTCATTATGCAGCTATATGTGTTTGCCAGAATTCATGAAACTGTATACTAAAATGGGAAGATTTAAACTGAATGTAAATTGAACTTCAGCAGTCTTCACTTGAAAAAATTCAATCAATTAAGGCCTAATATGATGTAATTTTTACATTTGTTTTAGCAGACAATTGGTGGCACTAGCAATCTGGGATCATTTCAATCATTAAAATTGGATTACAGTGACTTGAAGCTGGTGTCAGTCTCTGCGACAGCTGGTCTATAACAAAATCATCCTTACTCCTCAAGTGTAGCCCTCAGGATCCTAAAACAATATGCACAAGCCCCCTGAATTTGGTGGCCCCAGACTCCAATATTTGTCCATATAGCTTTGCAAGTCTTTCATGACACTTACACAAGCCTATTTTAGAATTGGCAATTGCCCTTAGGAAAAACTGTCCCCAAATACTTGGCTCATTTCACTGGGTTTATTGGCTTCATTAACCTTATCCCTATAATTTTTCACTCCATTGTTAGCTGTTAGGTATCTTCAAGCAGATTTAATAATAATAAAGTAGTAGAGGTAATGAAATTGTCCCTGATTTTCTACTCATTCTCATTGTGAGGGTTGGTATATTTATTCTGTCATGGTGCAGGATATCTCTGCCATTTTCAACATTCACCTTCAAGGGTACTTTAGTTATCACTATTTCTAGTCTATAGAAAGAAGTCCATGTCCAGAGCAAGATATTTTTTTTAATCCAGTGATATCCACTTACTCACCTTTTACTGGTAAAACCTTAGTCATAGCCAAGTATCTGTAAAAGAGTCTGAGAAACGTAGTTGCAGATGCACAGCCAGGAAGAAGGGGAGAGGAAGACCAACTGCCTTTGCCACATGAGGCTACCAAATAGTTTTCTAAAGAAATATTCTGGTTCTTGTAGCTCATCAACTTCAGGGATATCCTCTTCATCTGAATCCTTAGGATGATAAATGTTCTTTCTTGTTATACAATATTTTTCATCTACTTCATGATAAAATTTTAAAAATTATCCTATGATAAAGAGATTTGAATATGGGCTCACCCATTGTACAATCTCATGGCTTCTGGCTTATTTCCCATCCTGGAGATAAGACTGTGTTCAACTCCTAGTGTGATTCCCAGGGCCTGGCAGGATTTTGCCTACCACAGTCCAGCAGGCCTGAGGAGGAATCTTTGCTTGGTCCTGACCGTGCATCTACTATAATCCCTGAATGTGCAATACCATCTCTCAATGCAGCCCGCCAACTCTCTGCTTAGATTTCTGGGGGTTTCAGTGGACCATCTCTTTCTGTTCACAGTCAGAGATCACATACAGTGTGAAGGGAAGGAGGAGACAATAATGTAGCTGCTTCAGAATGTGGTACCCTCAGTGGTGAGAACAGCTGCCTTTCTCTTTAGTACACATCATTTTTCTCAGCCAAGGGTAAAGTAGTAGGAAGAAATAAGGATCTTTCAACCACTTTGGAGAGGGTTGATGTCCACTGTTTCTAATTGTGTGGAACCTGGAAGCCATTTTCTTCTTAGTTGTTTTAATTGTTCATCGGAAACCCCTAGATACTGGTATTCATTAACGTCAAGTCCTAGTTTTGGTAACAGTATAAGTATGTGTCCTTTCTGGGTATTTTTTAAAAATATTTTAGTGGGAAAAGTAGGATAAGCTGGTTCAATTACTGCTTTCCAATATTAAATCAGAATATTGTTATGTTTGGCCATATTTTGCATGTTATTTTTTTCATCTCTTAATCTTAAATTATCATTAGAAACTTTTCCAAACTCTTCAGTCTCCTTCATCAGATTTGAAGACACTAAATTTAAGTCTCCCTAATGTCTATAGTACTTGGGCAAACAAGATAAATAAAATCAAGGGCATAACATAGAAACTGTGAATGACCTTATGCAATGAGAATTAATCGGTATCTGAAAAGTCATACAAATAATAAAAAAAAATTAGAAATACTTTCCACTGGTATCCTCACAAATTCAGACGACTACATCTCACACACTGGAGGCCACATTTTATGTCAGTGACTAGCTGCAAGTTTCTAAGTTAAAAATGAATAGAAACAGTGTCATATATCTATGTAATTTGTATTTTTCTTTTGTGGGGGTGTTTTAGTTTTAAACCCATTGAATTGTTTGTTAGTTTTTGTGTGTGTGAGAGAGAAAAGTGAGGGGGGAAAAACATAAGAAGAAGTTAGCCACATAATGCATCCCAAAAAGAGGGTAGGAATGGAGCAAACTTTCAACTTTCATGGTTATTACTTGTGGTGCTATAATTATATCCTTCAGAATTATGATTATAATTCATATATTACATATAGTTACTCCTGCCCTTTTGTGGCATAAAACATAATGATCCTTTCAACATCTACATAAATAAAACTCCCACCCCATATCTTTACAAATCACTCTGACATAGCTCCCAAACTAGTCACTCCATTAAACTGATGAGTAAATAAATTAAAAAGACCTGTAAGCATTCCTAATTTATATGCTACTTAAAGGTGTTATAAAACACAACTTGCTTTTAACATTTCCAGGCACTCCTCTCTTCTAATTAAATAGAATTCTCATATCTGATGGGTAAAGCATGCTATTTATATTTATGTATCAGTGACTGCTTCCTTTACAAATGGCTAAACCATCCTCAAGTAGAGCAAACACAGAAAATGCATGATTATTCCATATTTTCTTTAAATCTATGGGTGCATTTTGCTTCTACACACATTGACAGAATTCAGCCCTTATGTCTTGGAATACGAAATTCACCTGCAGCCAAAGAGAGAGCATTAGTCCTCATTTCAGATTTTAAATAAAGCCTGTGTTTTTGTGATTTGTTCAAGTTTTATTGTTTATTTGGATTTTGTTTGCTTGCTCTTCTGTAAATTGGAGTGTTGTTTTTTTTTTAATACTAATTGGATGTTCTTAAAAGGCTACATCAACAATGAAAATAGTGAAGCTTTTGTTTTTCCCTTTTCAGAACAATATCCCACTTCATTTTCCTAAATTCACTTGGCGTTTGTGTTTTATCACACGTGTTCTTGAGAATGTTGGCAGATTGGGAATTTTATGAGGGGAACTGCAGTTCAGGTTTCTTTTTTCAAATCTTGTGGAGAAGTTTCTTTCAAGGCTCAGGTCACAAGCTCTCTTTGCAGCATGTCAGGAGCCAATTAGAGCATTTGTTCAGGCTGGAATGCCCTCTTCTTTCGGAGGCTGCTCTTTCTGAATTTGCTGGGCTTTTAATGTGATGTTGAAATCTGTTCCTGCTTGACTCCGACAGCTGGTTTTGATCATGCTCCTCTAAAGAGGAAGTTTCAATTAGCACAGCTCCAAATGTGCTCTGGAGGTATATTTTTATGACTACGCAACTAATAGCCCTCTTTGTTCCTAGTGGTCTGTGACTCTGTAACAAACACAGTCATTCGTGTGAGTCACGAAGTGACTTTATAGCAAGGTTAGGCTTTGCCAAAACCAGAAGAATGAGACAGCCAAATTGAATTAGCGGTCGAAACACATTAATTTATGCTAGATAAATGTTATTGTGGTCCCATGGGCAAGTACTTAGGTCATAGGCTTTATGAACTATTTGCAGCAAGAGGGCTTCATGGCAGTAAATCAGCCCCTGAGCAGGACTTTGCAAAAGGACTTGCAGCCATTTACTCACTCCTGTCCCCTTAAATTACCTCTGCCTTTTTCTCCTCCGGTCAGGTCCTTCCATGGAGACGGCACACCATTTTGCACACATTTTGTTAACATATAAGCAGTTGGATGAATGATTTGTGTAGGCTTTGCATGACTCTGGTTGAGACACGGCCATCTATTAGGTCGGTGGCCCTCACTGCAGGAAGCTGTGTGTTTATCATTCTATCCTCCACATCGCAGTGCATACAGAGCTCTGGCTTCACCCCAGCTTTCAGAGTCCATGCAGCTGTGCTGTAAACGGAAACCTTGAGGTCTCAAACACAGCACAAACCACCAAGTCCTGACAAGGCTGTTTCTCTTCTGGAGAGGAATTAGATCCACTTAAGGCTGGATTATTTCTAGAGTAAGAAAAGTAAAAATAAGTGTTTTCTGGCTGCAAATTGTGGCAAGTGAGAGACGATGCCAAGAAAGAATTATGCATAAATGATAGTGTTTAAACTTGTTTTTATGTGTTTAGATATGTCTCTGCCAAAAAACTGACAGGGCCTCTCTGTTGGCATTTTTTTCAGAGAGAGGCTACTCACACACTGAACATTTTCTTAATAAAGAAATAATTGTAAATCATAAGTTCTGGGCAGGTGATAACCAGTTTACCTTAAACATGACCCCTTGCAAAACCCAAGAAAAATGACTGGCTGGTCAAAAAGTGACGAATCCTCCTCTCCCCTCACTCCACAACCACCAAGAAGGCCTGGATGTCAATCAAGGGCCTGGGTAATTTAGTGCAGCAGATAAGAGCATGGGCTTCTGAGTTGGTGCTAGTTTCAAAAACTGATTCTACCACTTATTCGCTTTGCAATCTTGAGCAAATTGCTACTCTCTGTATTCTCACATAAAATAGATAATAGTAATACCTACTTTTTCAGGGTTGTTGTTAAGATTCAAGAAGTTCATGAATATAAACCATTAACAAAGTGAATGGGGAACAAGGTAAGCTGTGGAGAAAATAACAGTTGCTATTTTTTATTGGTGTTGCTGTTATGAAAGCTTTTGAAGCAAGAGAAGAGAGTCTCCGCATTTTATTTCAATTCCCCAGTGACTACTGGACTGAGCTGCTGGTAAAGTAGAGGTGCGCCTTTTGCTGGCACAATGTATTCTTCTTACCTGAAGAACACTCAGGAGCTACCTACCATATTCTGTTCCACACACTGACCTTGACCTACCTAACCCTTTTGTCCTACTCTGCTTCCGTGTTTGTTGTTTCTATTTGAAGACAGCAACTATGGCATTTATCTCGAATGTTTAGCATCAAGCAGGGAGGCTGATACATGATAGGTGCTCATTACATTTCTGGTGAATTGGATTTCATGTTGATGAATGCCTGTGTATGTGTGCTTAGAACTACATGCATAGACTTCTCCAGGGTGAAATTATCTCCAAACTTCAGCTCAAATTCCAAAGATTAGAGAAAAGATATCTTTCATAGATTAAAAAAAAGTCCCTGTCCCCTTTCATGCTGGAAAAGAAAAAGAAAAAGAAAATGCAATCTACTCCCACTGGCATCTAAGCTTTCTGAATTAATCCAATTCTATGTATTCCTCTAGCTGAGTTTCCAACTAAAGTTCATTCAACTATTTGAATTTAATCTATCAGTTGCTATGCAGTCATTACCTAGTTACTTGGCTGATAAAAAAAAACAACACCACATTTAGTCAAAACTTTCTAACCTATCTTTGTATATAAGTACATTAAGAAATTTGTATTTGTTATGCTTTCCATTTTAAATTAATGATCCTTAAGACCAGGTCCTATGTCTTCTCAAACTCCAAAAAACTGTCTGCAGCAATTTTTAATATGTACCTTGTAAATATTATATACAAATGACTTAGAAGACTTAAATTCTCATGGCCAATTTAACTTCCTAAGTCATCAACTGGAATTTCTTATCTTATGGGCTTTTTACTAAGTTACTAAGAAGAGTTAAGTATAATCTAATGTGGAAATAATTGTTGGACCACAATTCCTGGGCTTTTTAAAAATGTTTTATCCTTGATAATAAAATTCCATGAGAGCAGAGACACTGTCTTCTTATCCCTCAGTTATCCCAGTGCCTGAAACAGTCCCCTGACCCACAGACCCTGAAGTATTTGTCAAAATATTTAGTTAACTCATGAAAATTGATTGAACAATAAATTAACTCATTTCTTCCCCATGCTTTCTGACATTTCGTTATACTTGCTCTTTCCTCATTCTGGTAAAATTTTTTCCCTCTGTTTTTTAAGCATGTATTTTTTTTTATGATTGAAACCACCTTTCTCAAAGATCAGTTTCCTTGAGAAAAATTTGGAACTGATAATATCAAGTTTTATAGTGAACAAATCATGAAAATTACGTAAGAAAATGTCTCATCCTCCCAATAACATTGACTTTTTGACTACAACCCATCAATGTGGTTACTTCTCCACACTTTCTGAGAAGCTCAATGTGCTGAGACGAGTCCTTGGCATATTAACAGGCTGAAGTCCAGTGCGTGACATCATGAAGGGCTGCTGTCTGGGGCCAGAAGTCATGGAGGTTCATAAGCTTCCCACGGAGATGGTCAATCAATAAAAGTTCTATGCTGAGGATTTTGTACATTTTGTTAATTAGGCCAAAGCAGTAGGCCTTTGTGGCAATTATTCAGACAGTGATGTAAAAAGATAGTCTGACAAACAAACCTCCATAATCCACTTACATCTCACAGAAGCCAAAGGGTTGGAAAAGCCTATTAACAAGCTCTCTGCCTGTCTGTTTGGAGACGTTGTTAAATCGAGAGTCTGCTCAGCACCTGAGGCAGTCTGTTAATAAAGATCGTTTGTAGCAGATTTCTGTTCTATTAAGAATGGACATAAAACAGCATAATTTAAAACATGTCAATAACTCAAGGCAAAAATGCCAAACATAGTCTGTTCTGTCTTTATAAAATGGAGCCAAGTATACACAAGGAAATCGCCAGAAAGGCTTCTACTGACTGGAATTGTTCGTGATGAATAATGTGATTCTTCAAGTTAAAACAATCTCATGGTAGGGGGAGGGGGATATCTGTATGTCTTTTCTGTGCCAAACTCAAGGGATATTTTCTATTTAAGGGCCAATGAGATTTCTAACCTCCAGTTCTAGAAGATGTCATGAAACCTGTGCCCTTTGTCAGTCTCATGAATTCATAATAGCTTATGAGAGATTTTTTTTCTTTTCTTTTCTTTCCACTCTTTCTTTCTTCCCCTCAAGTGACATTTATGGGCACTTTGGGAACAAACACTGAACAAGACTCTGAGCTAGATTTGGGATGTCTTAAGAAGATTCACTAAAGAATCTAAAACCACCAGGCATAGTGCCACCCCTTGTTTTATACATTTGATTAAATATACTAGGCTGTTGTCAATGACTAGATTGTATTTTTAACACAAGAATAGGGACCAAAAAGTCAATATTCCTACAGCGTTTATCTGGCACTTACTATATTACAATTGCAAAAAGTGATTGATAGCCTTCTAAATGAGCGCTTTGGGAGATATGAGGACAGAGGGGGATGACAGTGCAGCACTGCAGAAGCGTACTAAACCCTGCCATGTTTAACAGGCCCTTCGATTAAAATTTAACATACTGTGTCTCCCACATCAGGTTTGGGTGGATGGTTGAGCCTGATTGATATTATCTGCTCTATTAGAAGGCTTCTCATGAACCAAGTGGTGGTTTTAATTAAATCCAGTATGTTGAAAGAAGTGGTTTGGCAGTTTCAATTGATTTATTGTGTTTGTGACATCTGGGCCTGATTTATTGTATTGACTCGCAGAATTGTTTTTGGACACTCACCCTCTGTATTTTCATTCTGGTTTGGGCAACACACAGCCTATAAATATGTAAGATTTTTCATTCTACTGTTATTTCACTTTTCTGTTATTATTTTTCTTCTTTTTTTTATGGCAAACTACTGATTTCATCTTGTCAAAGATGTGATTGTTTGTAAGCATGAGGTTCTGTGGGTTTTGTGTGCGTGAAACAGGACTGCTTGAAAAGTAGTATTGTGTTGAAGTTCGATACTGTTATCCCACATAAGTTGCATTGCCAAACTATATGCTCCATATTATGGTTTTCTAAATTTTTAAGTTAGAGTCTTAGATGTAAATATAAACACCATGTTAGGGAAAGGTTGTTTCCAATTATCTGAGATCACTGAGCAAATTCAGCAGGACATTACAGGCAAGCATCCCCCAATCCAAATTATACTGCAGGCAAGTCAATTATGGAAAGTTTCCACTTCAAACTCCACAAGGCATGTGTAAGAAGGGAGGGGAGAAAAGAGTCAAGCTGTGATTTCTGTCAGAGGGGGAGTACAGAGAAGGAAGCAGATCCCAATCAACCTAAATGTCTTGCTAGTCTACGAATGAGAGGTTGCCCATCCCAGTTATAGACAGTGTAATGACGGGCCAGGCACCCGGCTATGTAGTTCCCTTTTTCCTACAGCTGGGTCCACTTAGCCCCTACCTGAACCCCCAGCCAGGAGTCTGGAACAAATCAGGGAGAATTTAAGGAAGTATAGGTAAATATCTCAGACAAATTAACTTCAGATCAGCCTATGGCTTAGCCCCCTTTGGCCTTCTGCCTCAGTACTAGAAGCTGGATTTTGCCATTGTTCTTTGTAGTCAGCTTATAAATGGTATTTAATCCACTTAGAATGGCTTCCTATATTTTTATTCTTGTATGCCCATGTCTATCTCAGTAGACTATCTTGGTAGACTTTTTAGATTCCTTTCCTAAATACTCAGAGCACTGCTTTGAGCCCAACTTTGGACCTGCCTGACACTAACCTCCTGTCTGTCTGAATGTTTACCTTTTGCCTGGGCCGGACCCCACTGATGACCACCTACTCTCCAGATTTTAATCTATGGTACTGATGGTCTACTACCTCAGTGTACTCTGCACAGTTAAGCTGAGGCTCACTCTGTTATATAGGTGATTATATATCTTAATGCACAGCATTATCTGTATTTTTTCCTTTAAACCTCTGATTTCTTTCTCATTTCCTTTTGTGGGGTTATCAGTTGAAATGAGGAATGATTTCTCAACCCCACTCTACATAGCTATGTTGAGTTTGTTTGAAAACCTTTATTCTCCATGGTAACCAAGTTAATTTAGAAAACACATGAATTTATTTGTTTTTCTGGGGACTTTTTAGTGGCCTTCTCCAAGATTGGGTGAGCTATGATAAGTTAAAGGAAACTTAGTCATAGTAGACACAGACTGAACATCCACCTATCCTTAACACAGATGGGGATGAATTTTAGCCTAGTGCAAAATCTGTTTGGGAGAACCTTACCCATATCAAATTCAAGTAGGAAAGAATGCCAAATTAGCTTTTTTGTAAGCGGCTTTACAGTGGTATAATTTACATTCTATAAAATGTAACCATTTTAAATGTAAATTCAAAGATTTTTTAGTAAATCTTTATAAAATTGCATAAACATCACCAAAATCCATGTTCAGAACATTTTTATCACCCCAAAAGAGCCTGGACTCAAAGAGATAATTAGTTGTAATTGCCTATGTCAATTGTATTTAATTAACTTATTCATAGAATGATATCCTATACATAATTTAGGAAGATTATATAAGGAATGTTATACATTTCTAACAGCATTTCGAAGTATTCTCATGGGTGGTTAATTCAAATGGATTGTGCATTGTCTGCCAAAGGGGTGCAGATGCAAAGAACTAGAAATCTGTTGGCTTTTATAAAGGGCTTTTATTTGGGGTAAAAGCTTATAGTTGCAAGGTCCTGAAGAGTCCAACTCAAGAGTGCTTTCTCAGTATAATCAGTTGCCATGTGTTGAAGGAAGATGGTCACTGATCTCTGTGAGGGTTCAGCCTTCCCCTCTGGGCTTCCTCTCTCTCGGCTGCATTCTGGCATAGGAATTATCTCTTTGGGCTTCCTGTATCAGTCTCAGCTCTCTTCCCAAAATCAGCTGAAAGCTATCAGGCAAAAGGTCCGTCTCTCCCCAGAGCTTTAGCCATTTGAGCCTTCTCCTTTCTGTCACATGGCAGGATCAAAAATGACAAAGTTCTCTCTCTGTGTGTCTTCTTGTGTCTCTTGAGTGAGTGTCTGTTTATATCAGCCTACCAGGGGGGTGGGGACTCAATCTGAGTCATGCTTTACTGACATGTTGGAATCAAAGCCCTAATCTTAACAGGTAATTTAATCAAAGACCCCTCAACTGAATCCAATATAATCAAAGGATATCACCCAGAAGAATAGATTAGTTTACAAACATAATCTTTCTCTTTGGAATTCACAAAAATCTCAAACTGTCAGACACTGGTTGGCTGACCTAGGGGTCAGACTCTGTAATGTAGCCAGCTCTTTATATAGAAAAAATTCTGAGAGAACTTTGAAAGTAACTCATAACAATATTATAAAATAGAATAAGTCTATTTCTGGGAAAATAAATCATATACTAGACAGAAAGGACTGTGGCTTTTGTACTAAATGTAGATGATGAAACATTTCCTCATTATGGAACATCATTGGTTCCCAGATCCTCTACCCACAAGGTATACAGCAAGTGAATCACCTAGTTAGCCACATTTCCCAATAGATTGGACAGAGGTAGCCTTGTAAGGGCAGCGTAAAGAGATGTTGGAAAGATGATTCTCAGCAGTGGGTAAGTGTGCACTCCTTCACTGTCAAAGATAATGATCTTAATGGTGTTTTTCCATTGTGATGGTCATACTCAATAGGCTAGAGAGCATACTTTCAAGATATAGAGCATTTAAAGATTTGGACCATGAGCTAGGTGTGGATTTAATGATGCCTCCCTCTAGAGAAACTGAAGAATTCATCTGAATTATTCAAAATAGAAGGCTGATTTGTTTGCTTTTATGTTCATTTAAATATAATATGACACCAAATCACAGCAGTGGTCAGGAGGAAGAGTTGGTGTACAGGCTCTCCAATCTATTTTACAAATGTTTTTCAAGCAATTTTCTTTAATGAACAAGATTGTATTAGACCATAGGAGAATATACACAATTAGATGTTCAGCTTTGAAGAGTTTATAATCTAACTGAAGAGGTAAACCATGCTTCTCTTGGATAAATTATCAGTTAATTCTTACTAAAGGAAGTACTTTCTTCTAAAAAGCTATGGTTGTAATTGGAGATTAACAATATTTAGTGAAACAGACACTTGATAATACCTGATAAATGTGGTCAGAAGAAGAGCTACCTAAAATGCACTGTCCCTTCCTTTTCAAACTCTTCTCCTTCTCAAATCCCCCATTGCCTCTGAAGGAGACAGAAAGTTTCCCTTTTTTTCATTGGTCTGATGAGTAGTAATTCCCTTATTTTTACTGGGTTAATAACAGACTTTCACAGAAAAGAAAAGAATAAACAAAGAGGCTCAACAAGGATGACAACTGAATGTGGCTAAGGCAACTGTCTATTT
>JAQZBX010002399.1:0-20160 GCA_029593785.1 Cabassous unicinctus | reverse complement strand
AAGAGGATTAGACTTTATCTTATCTTAAGTTTTGATTCCACATACCATATAAGGATCAGCAGGCAATGATTTTGAGTGGGACTCTCTCCTAATGAAAGTCCTTGATGTACCTTTTCCTTTAGTGAAGTGTTTTCAACCACCTCCTGACTATATTGTTCCAGAATTTTCTATTTTCAGCTGGATCTGAAATACCTCTTAATGATTCATCAATGATGGAAGATTTAATCAATACAAATTCATTTTTATCCAATTCAGAGCTAGTTCTAATTTAGTAAGCTTGTTTAAATGAAAGGAGAAAAAATAGATATCAGGGCAGTTGGAAAGGTGTTTTAAAATTAGAGTTGCTTCAAAGTGGATTTACAATTTAAATGTTACATATCTGACATCTTATTTCAGCAGTAACTTCAGATTTGATTTTATTTGTGGGTTTTTTTTTTAGATCTTCATTCAATTTTCATGGCATGAGACACTTCTTTAGTTAAAGAACATATCAAGAAATGTTACAAGGCTTTTGGGGGAAGAAAAATACCTTTTCAGCTAATTGACATTATTCATAATACCATAATGGCATTGTTATCCTTAAAACCTTGTCCTAAAATAGAATTTAACTGACTTGCTCTATGACTAGAGAGACATTCCAGGCTGGTATAAATAAATTTATCACACAAGCTCCTGGACAAGACCTGAAGACAGGTTAAAGAATAGCTGGTTGGGAATAGGACTTACAAGGTGAAAGGAGGAGAAAGATCCCTTTCAGAGAGGATGGAGTAGCAGAGGGTACATAAGCTACTTTTTATGGAGCTTATCATCCTTGAGATATCTGGTCTGTTAGTCTTTCCAACTCTGTTCTTTCAAGTCATCCTTTTCTTTCTAGTTTTATTGTTTTCCGTTCCAATTGTTATCATATCCACTTTCTCATTACTTGAATTAAAATATATTTTCTGTGTATTCTGGCTTCTTTTTCCAGGCTATAGAAGGAAGTTATCCCAAGATTGGGCGCACCTTAACTGGACCTTCTGATTGTCCCTACTGGTATTCAAACATTTTTATTTATGCAGCCTGACATGTCTCTTTCTCATTCCCTGTTTGCATCTTCTTTGCAGCAATCTGCAAAGTAGGCTTTCCTGGCAAGCGGCAAGGATCAGAACCCAATAGCTGCTGAGATCATTCTTTTCTTTTATGGACAAATCTGATTGGTAGGAAGAGTTTCCTTGAGATGCACAGAATATATACCTATAGCTTCTAATAATAAATCTTACTTTTGCACTCTGGGGCTTATGATCCTTTAAACTCAATCATCAGACCATTATTGAGAAGACTTGTGCTAGAGCTAGCCTCCCTTTCCAGCTCAAAATCCCTCTCTACTCCTCTTCCAGATCTTGCTTCCAAGACTAACCCTCCTCCTTGATCCTTGATGTCATCTCATTTAGTCAAAGAAATAGGTCCACCTATCACCTGCTTTTTTACTTGAATCCCTAATTGACTTCTTTCTACTGTACCGCCCCCTTTATGAATTTGTTTAGGTCTACCTGGTACCATATAAAATAAAAAAATGAATAGACCAGAATAAAATAAAACACAAAACAAAATAGAAATGAAATAAAGTAAAACAGAATAAAAGATAAAATAACATAAAATAAAACCTCCCCTTATCTTTCTTATTTCCCAAACAACCACACAATTTTGGGTCATCCTTTTTCTGTAAGATTCTGTTTTATTAGATTCATATAACTGATCTAAATTTTGCTTAGTTTTTATAAGCTAAAAAGGTGCTATTCAGCACACTGCCTTGTGAATTTTAAATAAAACTAGTAGTTGACAAATTTCCAAAAATAGGCAAAGGTTAAGTTCATACTGCCCAACAGATGTATACAACATGTATCTAGTCTAATCTCTTTGTATTTAGGAATAATCTCCAAGGAAAATTTTTACATCTTTGCATCACATTTAAATAGCATAAATCTTCCTTCCCAAATCCAAGTACATAAAATGGGTAGGTAGACTAATATACTTTAAAAGATTTTGCTATATTGATTTTTGTGATGAGTATATCATAAATAAGTAGCATATATAACATATATTGCAATTAAAAAGAAAAATATCATAAATACTGCAGACATTGTGAGCATCACTTGATATATTTGTAGCAGAATGGAGTAACTTATCCCCTTCACATCCTTATTTCTTTCCCCTTCTCAACCTTAGTGTGAAGGGGTGAGTAAAGAGAAAGAGACTTTATTAGCATCAAAGAGTTGATAATATTGACTATTGGATATTTTTGTAAGAAAATAGTCATAGTCAATATTTCTAGAATAAAGGTAAATTTGTTTTGTGGATATGTTACTCTGAATAATCTAAAAAATCTAAACTTACTCCAAGAACTATTGTGAAAAACTACTGGCCCCTCCTGAAGCCAGAGATGAAGATGAGAGCAGAGGAGTTAGAAAAGACCCAGAGAAATATGAAGGTGAAACTCACTCTCCCAAAACAAGTGCCACAAAAATAAAAACCCTGTGAAACACAAATAGATGGAGTAAAGAGAATGATTTATAATATAAAGATAATTCTTCATTATAGAGAATCTCTCACAAAAGAGTTCTCTTGAATAAAGAAGTCCCCTGGTACGTTTAAAAATGATTCATTCTCTGATCATTTAATTCTTGCCACTTCTAGGCTCTAAGATAAGCTACACATGTAAATACATGAGTGTATGATATAACATATGCAAACACAATTCATTTGTATATTCACATGTTAAAATTTTGTGACATGCTTCAAACTCTAACATTCTCATATTTTAATAGATTTCTGTAACTATGGTGACAGTTTCCTTCCTCACAGTGATATTCTAAAGTTCCCTAAATTCTGAGCACCATATAAAATAAACTTTGATTAAATCAGTTTTCTTTGCTAGAAGCGAATGTTACTTAAACCCTTCTAATTTGTGACCTGCAATTGCACTTTGTTAATTATGATTTGAAGGTCAAGTCTAATTTAAGGCCATGGAAACAGCACAAATTCATTACTCCATTTTAATTCATGTAATGACACAGCTAAGATCCCATGAATACCTGTACCTGTGATCCAGAACTGTGAAGGAAATCCACCTATCTGATGTCTCCAGACCATTGCAGGCCTCCACTGATGAGATTAAAGAAGTCCTCAGCAAATAAAAGTTCACAATATTCACCAAGAAACCTATGGAAATACATTACGGCTTGCCTACAATGCACATGCAGATTACACAAAAAGGAAAAGAACTGTGTTTTCCTTACCATATTTAAATGAAATCTTAAAAATATGTCTTCATACTGTGAACTATACAGCTATGAGAAAAGAATTGAGAAAAGTAGAGAAAAGGTAAAATTCCTGAAGTTTCTCAACTGCAAGGGCTTTTGGAGTTAATTTAATATAACCCTTGTGTTAGAATTAAGGTGATTGAAGCTCAGAAGATTCTACTTACTGGAGATTGTACAGTTTATTAGAGGCAGTACTGGGATAAGAACTCAGGACTCTTGACTCCAGTCTAGTCCACTACATATTAGTCAGCCAAAGGGAAGCTGATGCAAAGTACCAGAAATTTGCTGGCTTTTATAAAGGGTATTTATTTGGGGTAGAAGTTTACAGCCACAAGACCATAAAGAGTAAGTTACTTCTCTCATCAAAGTTTGTTGCCACGTGTTGGAGCAAAATGGCTGCCAGTCTCTGCGACGGTTCAGCCTTTCTCTTGCTCCTAAGGCTCCGTGCTCCCAGCTCCTTCTGATCTCAGCTGTAGGCTAGCACAAGGCTTGTCTCTCTCCCCGGGGCTCGTTCCTTTCCAGGCTTTCTCAGCAGTTCAGGGCTCTGATCTCTTCAGCTGCAAACTATCAGGCAAACAGCTTGGCTCTCTCCCCAGGGCTCCAGCGTCCAAAACTAAACTCTCTGCGTTCTCCTTCTCCGTGTATTTACTTCCCTGTCTTTGATTGAGCATCTGCTTATATAGCCCACAAACGGGGGAAGGGGCACAAGGACTCATACTGAGCAGACCTAATGACGTGGTCAAATAAAAGCCTTGATCTTGATTTAATAAAGTAAAAGTGAAACCTCTAAATCTAATACAATCTAATATGCCCAGAGGAACAGACCAATTTACAAACACAATCCAATATTTATTTTTGGAATTCATAAACAATACCAAACTGCCACAACCACTAATTAGTTGCTAAAACAATTTTCTATTACTAAGATGTCTTTAGGTGTGGAAAGTCGAGGGAAAGATGCATATATTTTCCTAGACCATGCATTTATCAACCAGGGCAATTTCACCCCCAAATTGGTGAACAGTAAATGGTGAACAATGGTTCCTGGAGGTAAAAAAAATCTTAGCTATCACATTGTTTTGTGGCCCTTTGGAGGGCCACAATACATAAACAGATACAGTTAGCAGTGCCATCAAAGTAAATGGGAGAGTGGGGGGGTGGGGGGTGAAGCAGAAGAATGTCTAGTGAAGTTCCTTAGGAGTGATAATGAAATAAAGGCTGAAAAGTGCCACCTTAGACCAAGGCCCATGTTCAGGACCTTAAGAAGGTTGGCAAAATACTGGAGGCTCAACTGCAATATGTTTTCCAAGTTAATCCAACAGACTGGAATCCAGAATCACGCTTTGCTGTTCTCATCCAATTTGTGTGCTTTTTGGTGAAACATACTAACCTTTTGAAATTCTCTCCCTCTTTGTCTTTGCCCTTCCTCATATTCATTCTTCTCCTATTTTTGACACTCCCTCCCCCTGCCCTTGGTCCCTGCCTTGTGTCTGTTTGACTGTGGCATGCCTGCATATAGATACCTGAGCCTGACTGAGCCGGTAAGATTCAACACAAGCATCACCCTTAGCTTATAATTCTGCCCTCCCATCTCCAAGATGCTAGGGTAAGGGATCTCATTGATTTATGTCTTCTTGAACTCCTTGAGAGCAGGGATTCATTCATCATTTATTGGGAACTTACTCTGTTCCAGGCACTGTTTTAAGTGAATTATACTAGGTATTGCTCTACAGCAGTGAACAAAACAGAGAAAACTCCAGTCCTCATGGAATCTATATTCCTGTAAGATAGAAGATGGAACATCAACAAATGAAGTATAGCATTTGTTAATGGTAAATGATAAGGAGAAAAATAAACTAATAAAGAGGGATGATAAGTATAGGAAGGAGTATAATTTTAGAAAGGTGGTCAATTGAAGTCCTACAAAAAGTGACATTTGAGAATAAGAGGTAAGAGAATGGGCCCTGCAGATATCTGGAGGAAGACTCTTACAGCCTAAGAGCTGAGAGGTGTATTTTCAGGCCAGCCACAGGGCTGGACATGTAGAGCCCCATTGATCATTTTTAGGACATTAGCTTTTACTATGGGAGAAATGAAATCATGTCTTATGCTTCTCAATACCACAAGTGCTATGCCCAGTGCCTAAAACATGTTTGGCATTAAACAAATGATTGACGAATGAGCCAACCCAGCCCACACTACGTGTACATTCACCCAATCAATTTAAATGGTATACAAAGACTGGCTTTGCAGTGTCCTACTTAGATGGGTACCATGTGGGATAAACCTGAAAGCATAGACTCCATTGCAGACAATATCACTTAAAGAAATTAAAGCAAAATATATGACTATGTACCTGTCAATCCTGTGCTAAAAGACTTGGTGAGGGAAACAAAGAGAGGAATGGGCAGTATAAACTAAGCAGAGAATAAGGAGGCACCCCAGAGAGTTGGATAGCAAGTAGAGTTTGCTAGGTGTAAGAAAAAAAGATGAGGATGCCTGGTAAAATGTGAATTTCAGATAAGCAACAAATAATTTTTAGTGTAAGTATGTCCTATGCAATATTTAACTGGGTGTTCTATATTTTACCTGACAACGCTCTCCACAACAGACAAGTGCTAGTTGGAAGCACTTCATAAAAACTGAATTCTCAACATGGCATGGACTGCTGGGTGTTCTTACCCAACAGTCTGGTTAAAATGATTCTATGTGATGTGGTTAAAAATAATAGAACTTCTATGCATATTTGTTTTCAGCCCATCATTTTATATTTATGTTATTGTATTTCTATACTTACAATAATTTACATAATATATTAGTATAGTAGCATGTATATATGATTAATATATAATTTATAAATAAGTAAATAGTGCACTGGTACTGAATAGCCAAAATTTATTGCTGATAAGGAAGAAGGACCAAAAAAGTTGGAGATCACTGTTCTATTCAATAGATAAGCAGCATTGGGACAAAAACCATCTATTCTTTTTGTCTTAAAAAAAAGATATTAAAATCAAGAAAATCCTTATTTATGTGATATTTTAAATGGTCCCAAATTATTTACTTTGGGGAATCTGAGAAATTGACCAAATGTGCTGAAATATACTTTCTTTTGACAAAATAGCTGATAACCTACTAGGATAAATCACTGTGAGGTAATCAGACTTAAACAATTCATTTGATACATTCTGCATCTTTCTTAAGGGAAAAAAAGCTCTTTGGACTTGATCCTTATGCTTTGCATGATCAGTCACACTTTGTTCTTTTGCCCTAGCAATTGTCTGTCCATCTTCAAATGTGGAAAGATAAAAAGTGGAAAGAAAACAAGAAGCCACCACCCGCCCCCACTGTGCAGAGTGACAGCATTGTAATACCACAGAACCTAGAGACAGATGGTGGCTTACAGCAAACATCAATCTTCAATGACAGTAAATTTAGAATAATGCCCCTCTTTGGTAATGGGCACATCTTTGCAAAGTTATTGCTGACAGCATCCCCTAACGTGCTGATTTGCTAAGACAAGGTTTTTATTGCATCTAATGTTGTCGTAAGGCATGGAAAAAATGGTTGGGTACACGTTTTTCATGTATAGTTTTTACAAGAATTGCCTGCATTAGAGAGTGACTAAATTGTTTTCCATATTTTATGGCACATTGCTAATGTTCCACTGCACACAACATTGATCACTCAGTCCATTAGCTTATTATGATATCCTGAAAGGAGACACTTCCTTTGGGAAAAGCCATTATTTGAAATGAGATGAAGGCTCTGAATACATAGGACAAAGTGAGGTAGAATCTATCTAGCAACTGCTTAATTTCATCAAGGTAAATAGCCTGAAAAAAAAAAAAAGAGAGAGAGAGATGCATTTTTTTTCCTGAAATGTCTGGCCCATCCAAATCTGCTTTATCTTCTGAACAACTTGGGCACTTTCCAACAGCTGAAAATATCCCCAGTGAGTATGGCAATAGCTTTTATGATACAAAAGTTTTTCATAATTATATACATTGGAAAATGTGCATTGCATTATCAAGGTTCTGATGGGAAAATAGGAAAAACAGAGGGACTTTAATATAGGGGGTTGTTTAAACAGGTTATAGCAGAGCCAAAGAGACACACAGGGGACCGTGGAGCATCCCAGGGATTAGCAAGAATAATCAAGAATAATCACTGTGGAAAAAGAGCACCACTGAAGAGGAGGTGAGTATACACTAGATTCCCTTCTCTTTCCACCTTTCAGTTTCCCAGCAGTTCCTCTCTTTGGCAAACAAGCCTTGGAAATGCAGTTCTTTGCAATGCAGAGAAAAAAAATGCAGAAAGGCAGGAAATGGAACAGAAAGCCAATGGATAACGACTGGCATACTTTTCAAACAGAATTAAAATTGTTGTCTTTTTTCATGATTTCATTGAAGCTTTAACATGCTTCTGAGCACTGTGAATTCTATCCTACATAGAAAGACACAAACTTTCCCAAACTAGGTTAACCCTGAAATTGCTAGAGGCACAGGTTAGGGGTAGAGGCAAAGGTTGGGGGAATAGAGGGGAATTATTCCTTGAAACATATTTTTTAA
The DNA here is from genome assembly GCA_029593785.1 of Cabassous unicinctus. NCBI lineage: Eukaryota > Metazoa > Chordata > Mammalia > Cingulata > Chlamyphoridae > Cabassous > Cabassous unicinctus. Next base: position 12,290 of record JAQZBX010002399.1, on the reverse strand, counting down.
AATGCTGTGAGATTCCTATTTAGGCTCCTAAAGCATTTGTGCTTCAGGAAGTGTGGCTGAATGGAAAAATGGTGGATGCCATAATGTATTCTGTAACTACTGTATGTCTGAAGCTATGCAAAGTGCTTCTGCACATGTTGTTTCATCTTCAGACGGGCCTAAAGAGGCAATGCATATCTCTGTGGAGATATAGGCTGTGATATCTTTATCTACCTTTGAAAATCCCGAATCATGTCTTTGCTGTAATGGGCCCTCTGTTCTGCTACTGAGAGGTTGACAATGCTAGGTTCTCCTTTGACGAGACTGCACAGACAACTCCAATTATGTAAAGCCTCTGGTCTGCAAACTTAATAGCACATGGCTCACTCTACCGTATCAGGCCTTGGGTCCAATCAATTATTTCGTCTCTGACAATAGCACAGATGGTTCATGGACTGTCATGTCTGTCAGCTAATAAAATTCATAGATAATTTTAAGGTTGAACTCTAACTAATAATCGCTAGAACTTATTGAGTGCTTACTAGAAGACAGACACTGCTATAAGCATTCTACTTTTATTAATTAAGTTAATCCTCACTGTAAGTCTGTGAGGATTGCTTTTATTATTATCTTCGTTGTACAAATAGGGAAATGGAGACAAAGAGCATTCGTGTAACAGGTCTAAAGGCATAGAGTTAGTGATTGGCAAAGATGGATTGGAATCCCGTGTCTTAAAAACGATAATGCTTGACTTCTCGGTATTGCATAATGATACTTTATGGATTCTTGGCTCATAATTTTATCCAGTTCTTTGTACAAGAAATTTCCTAATGAATAGCTGTGATTATTTCTCTTGAGAAAAGGCAAAATGACAGTCAAACTTGATAAGTACATGTTGAGATATTGAGTAGATTTTTTTGTTAATACATGCTTTTGAGAAGATGAATTATACTATCTGGCCATATATATTTTTTACATCCATCATTAATTTAAAAGGTTTTCTTTAAGCAAGATAAAGAAGTTGAAGCAATGATAGTAGGATTTCTGCTTCTCAGAATATAAACCCTAGAGAAGGGACTGCTGAGGATCTGCTCTGATGAAAGGAGTAGGGGCTGGATGCCACAGGAACCTGAACCTGGTCAAGATATGAGACCACCAAAGTGCTCATCTTGCTTTCTTGGGTTACGTCTGAACTCTGACCCAATATCTTTATCTTCTCCTCTTAAAAACAAGCTCCTTAAATTAAGTTAAAGTGAGGCCAAGAGAGACCACAAACATGTGATCTAACCCCAGGCACCTCTACCCTGAAATATGCCAGTACAATGAGCTTATCCTGCCAGAGGGCCAGGAATGGAGATGGGAGTGTTTACATCATTTTTATTCATCTACTTCTCTATCCACTTGAACCAATATAAGGTCAGTTTTCTTTTAATAAATAAGGGTTCACGAACAGGTTAGGATGGTTCTGGCTCTATCCTGATTCCTTAAGGTCACTTAGAAACTCAATGTCACAGTTTGCTTCCAATTTATTTACATGTGCAAATTATGCTACCACCAAGAATTGTTTCTACTGTTCACTGCAGAGAGACGCCCTGATATTTGCCTAAAGCTCTCATGTCCAAGAATTGCTTCTAAACATAGCATTTACCTCTGCTCATTTTATTACCTTTTGTGATTTTTAAATAATCTCTATCCTATCTCTCCTTAGTATAGCTGCTAAGATTTACTGGATGTACCTAAAGATTTAATACATTTAACATTTTAATCCAAGCACCGTGAGTGGTATTTTTTGATAAGCTGCCTCATTTTCCCCAATGTGACTGACGAAGTCACACGGGCTCGTTTGCCATGTCCGTCTGCAAACATCCCTGCTCCAATCGGACTGTTCCTGGAGACCAGTGGCCATGGTAACAGCAATAGTGCTGGTCTTCTAATTGGCAAATTGGCATTTTCCTGGATAAGCCTTGAGACTCTGACATCTCGCCATTCTGCTTATTTCCTTCTGAAGACAGAGCCTAACACTGTTGGCTTCTCAAGCAGTGGTGACCATGCTTTAGCCTTTGGCAACAGGCCCCATTCATGTTCGGACTGGAATGGCACCAGAGTCAATGCAGCCAAGAAGGGGTCTGGCGAGAGAACTCAGTCAATAGGTAAATTCTCTTCTGGGGAGTAAAGAGCTGACCCAATCCGATTCTCTCTTGGGAAGTCTGAGTGTGAAACACATAGGAGAGACTTATCCTTGAGTGGCATGGAAAATGGGAGGGCGATAGAAAGCAGTAAGCAGAAAAAATGAGAAACTAGAAGCAATGAGTGAGTAAAGGCCCTGAGGTAGAGAGAAAAGTCATAGCAACAGACACAGTAAGAACAAGGTAGAAAGAGCAAAGAGAAAGAAGCCAGGAAAGCTGCTTCATGAGAGTAAACTATTTGGCTCTTGTTGAGGTTCTAGTGCTGAGGAACCCTGACTGATGCTCCAGGCAGCTCCCAAATCTGTTGTGTGTCAGTCCAGGGCATTTTCTGTTTGCTTCCGTACTCCAGGGTGAATCTTTAAACCCCTCTCCTGGTAACAAAATTCCTTTCCTAGCCTAAGATGCCTCTGATCCGCAAGAGCCCAATGTTATCTTAGATTACGAAAATTGAGAGTACCCAAACACATTCCTCACTTTTTCTACAATTTAATGCAAAATTTCCTTGCTTTTGACCCCAAACCTCAACTTATATCTGATAGGTAAAAATATGCATTAGCATACTAAAAGAGTAAACCCTTCAGTGCTGGGCAGCCTGGCTGTAACAATTCCAAACACTTTCTAATCATATAGAAATATATTCCCAGTTTTCATTAGCTTAGCTTTTATTTTATTGGACAATTTGTTGTCCTCTGTCCCATTATGTTCTAACTACTTTAGGCTCCCACAGCACGCAACACTTCTCTTTGTTAATATTTCCTTGCAATTGTTTTGCTAATGTCTATTATTGCTGCAAGACTGTCAATTCTACCAAGGTAAGGAACCAGGCCTTGTTTACCAGTGCACACTCGATTAGGCAGGCGGTAGGCATTCAATAACTGCTTGTGAATTGAAGAGTAAAGGAATGAATGCAGTCATGATTCTTATTTGCAGGCGCTGGCTCACCGTATGATTTTGTGACTGTTATTTGCAGGCTCTGGTTCATCACATGTTTTAAGAATTCTAATTTAAAGAAACCAATATCTGTGACTATATCTAGTCACAGAGAAGGGGAACTGCTTCAATGTTTAAGGTTTCTGTTGGTGGAAAATGCTCTGGACCAGTAAGTTCTTGAGCCTTTGTAGACTTTATCCTTCCCTAAAGATACAGAGAGCTTTTCAAACAAACTGAATTTTTTTATTTCATTTTACTTCATTCGCATCCCAAGAGCTGCACTGTCCCTATCAAAGTTTAAATTTTAGTATTGAAGTTGCTCAGCTGACTGCACTTCTCCAGCTGCTGGTTTGCATTAAAGTCTTGGGTCTTAGCTCCAAGCCTGCCTGTTCTTATAGAAGCCTAACGTATTCTGGTGTATTTATAGTCATTTTTTCCTAAGTGTATTCTGGAGAATGTTACCTTAGAGGAATGTAAATAGTTATTATTAGGAATCTGTGCTCAGAGAGGTGTGAAAAAACTAGTTTGAACAAACTGGGAGATTCAGTATGATTTTTCCAACTTTTTTGTCTTTTTTTTTTTGCAGCCTATCTGTGAAACATATCTTGAGAAGTCTTAGCTAGAGCCCGGCACCTTTTTTCTTAATACAATTTTTTAGTAAATTATAATAAACTTAGAGAAAGCAGATATCATGAGTCTACAGCTTAATAGATTTTCAAAAAGAGAATACCCTTGCGTAACCACCATGCAGATCAAGAAAAAGAACAACAATAATGCACTTCGTTCCCCTTCCTCCAGGCACTACCCCCTCACAGGTAATAACTCTCTTCATTTCTAACACCGTGATTAGTTTTGTCCAATTTTTAAATCTGTATAAATGGTATCATTTGCTATGCACTCTTTTGTGTCTGCTTCCTTTCTCCCATGTTATGTTTGTGAAATTCTTCCATATCATTATGTGTAGCAGAAGCTTCTTCATTTTCACAGCTGTGTAGTATTCCATTGTATAACTGTACCACAATTTTTATGTCCATTTGACTGCTGATGGACGTTTGGGTTGTTTTCAGATTGGAGGTGGTACAAATAAAGCTACTGGGAAGTTTATTTTACATGCCTTTCACTGCACATGCTAATTAAATTCTGTTCGGTGTATAGCTTGCAGTGGAATTACTGAGTTCATGGGATATCATAGGTTCAGATGTCCAGAAATTGTATGAGAATACCATGTAAGTTTATACATTCTAATGGGCACATTCCCCTAATAACCAATGTTTATTGACCATGGGAAAATCTCTGTTTTGCATGTGTGAAGTGCCTATTTGAGTCTCTTGCCCATTTTTATTACATTTTCTGCTCTTTATGTATCGATTTGTAAGAGTTCTTTATGTAGTCTGTATGACTAGGTTTATCTCATTTACAAAATTTAGGATTTTTTCACTAAATGCCTTTCCTCATCCTTGCTTGCTTCAAAACCTTAACACCTTTTATTAGACCCCTCTCACAACCTTGCCATGTTTTCCCATGATTTATCTTGTAGGATAAAATGATTCACTACCCAGTAGGACTGATCACAACTGTGACAATTTCTGTGAGTAGTCCCTATTTCATGACAGTTACAAATATAGTAAACAAAAGTTCCTTTGGCAGCATTCCTTGTGGGACCCTATTTTTTCCCTTCTTCAGTCAGAATGGCCCATTGATTCATTTAATCAGCAAAAACATATGGAGTGACTACTATAGGTTAAGCACTGTACAAGACACTGGTATATAATAGTAAGCAAATCAGGCACAGCTCCTACCTTCATGGAATGCACAGTCTAACGGGACAGCTGAACATTGCATCAATAATTACATACACTTTTGTAAGGTTGTAATTGTGGCACATGCTACAAATGATAGGTGCCACTGTCAAGACTGGGCTACTTTTCAAGGTAGGTGTGTAAAGGACTTTGTTCTTTCTTGTGGATCAGGCACGGGAATATTGATAAAATACTGATTCCTGATTTCCAAGAGCTTGAGGACAAGAGGAATTGCTTTAACCCAGTGACTGTACCCAATGACATCATGGTAGGTAGCTTGTGATCTGCTTAAGTGGAGAAACAGGGTGATTGTAGCAAGCCCAAGAAAATCAGAGTATGTGTTATCTTTGGATTATGTGTTGTAAATTGCCAATCCTCGTTCTGTGGAGTAAAGGTTCATTTTGGAAAAATTCCTGTTCTAAGACATTTTTATAAGCTCTTCCAATTGTTGGCATAAAAAGTATTTCATGAATATTTCAAGAGGTATCTTTCCTGTACAGGAAATTCTGGGGAAAAAACTGGTTTTCTTGCCACATTCTATCCACCTCTCCTATAGAATGTGGGTCCTTTTTAATCTTTTTTTTTTTCTGCATGAAAACTTTTCCAGCAGTGGAAATTTTAGTTTTTTAGCCTTATTAGTTTTGTATCCTCCTCTAAGAGAAGCCACCTAATTCTTTGCATCCAAGAATGTCTATAGGAAAAAATCTACACATAAGTTGGCAAATACATTCTTTTTTGATATTTTTATCTGCATTTCAGTGGGCCAGTAATCCAGAAATGTCTAATGGATTCCAGGGAAGACCTCATTTTCCATATAGTTATTTTAAAAATCTAGTTTAATCCAATACTTTAACTGCCAAATGTCATATAGATATCTTATTTTTTTCAAATAAGATTTCCAAAATAGTTCATTCCTATCTCCATCATAATCCCTAATTTTTTCTATTCTTTTAATATCATGGAATGAACTATAATACCCACAATGTCTTTAAAAATAGTAGTTTATTTTTTCTATTTTTTATTAAAAAATAACATATTTCTTATAGGTAAGTGATAAAATAATGAAAATTAAATTTATCTTGTTTTTAGAACTTTGGAATATATTTTAGAACTTTGGAATATAGGATATATTTATCAGTAGAATGGTATCATACTCTATATGCTGCTCTTTCATTTGCTTTTGTCATTTAACACTATGTAATGAACATCTTTCTATGGATTACATATTCATAAGTTAGCAAGATTAATGACTAGCCCATATTTCTTCATATAAATGTGCTATAATGTATTTATCTTGGGATTTCTTAGTCTGATTCAATCGTACAATGATATTTAAAATTATTATGTGTGGCTACAAGACCAAAGGGGCATGTAATGAAATTAGATTAAAGAATGTAAAAACTGATCGCATAGACGAATCAGAAAACTTTTATTTCATAAATAGCAGAAGAAAAATATTTAGAGAAGCTGAGTCATGCTTATTTTACTAGGAATAAAAATGAGCCAAGTATTTTAAATATGTACTGAAATTCTTACATAATTGAATTGTATAAAAAGATCATTAAATTGAAAACATACAACACAAAATTTTGAAAATGAAATTTATGTGTCAGTGCACAGATTAAACAGCACAAATTTAGGTTTTGTTTGAACAATTACATAATACATTGTTATTCTAGAATTTAGTATTTCCCTTTTTAATGTGAGATCCATCCATTCTCAATTATTCCTCATTCACTCATCCAACAATTATTTGTTGAGGACCTAATACCAGACAATCCCTCTTACACTCTAAAGGTACAATAGTGAACAAAATAGATACTATCTTTCCTTTCACTAACTCACAAACTAGTGAGGAGAGCAGAAGTTAAATAAATAATTACACAGTTAAATGTCTAGTTTACTTTCACTTCCACGCACTCTCTCTCTCTTCAGACCTGGCATAAACAAGTCCAAGGAAATGTGAAGTGATTAAGAGGAAATTGATCTTGTCAGGGTGTGGGGTTCTTACTGTCCTGAAATTACACCAGATTGAAGATAACCACCGAGACTACAGAGCCAGAATCCAAAGTCCATCCTCCCTCTCCTATGCCCCCACCAGCTGTGGGGCCGAGTCAAAAAACTCCAGAGGCCACAGGGAAAGGGGAAAGATAAAGAAGGTCCAATGCAGGGAAGTTTCCCTATTTCCTGGAAAGATTTTTAAATTTGGGAACATAAATACCATGCATGTTTAAAAAATTTTAATACAACTGTTCTACTTTTCTCCTTCTACTTAGAGAGGTATGCTGATAGAGATAGGAATGAACTCTTTTGGAAATCTTGGGGACTTTTAATGCACTATAACCAAAGAATATAAATGAGTAGGTGTAATTGTGCACCTGACTATGTGAATATAGTCCCATAACACAATTGTGTATGTATACGTCTGTGTGTGTGTGTGGTTTATAATCATCTTGATTGCCCTGCTATATCTGAGAAGACCCTGGAATAGTGTGTCTTGGCTGGACATTGGAATCAACAGGGAAGCTTTAAAATATTCTGATGCCTGGACCCCACATCCAGAGATTCTGATTTGATTGATCCGGGCCATGATCTGTGCATTGGGGACTTTAAAACTGCCTAGGTAATTCTCATGTGTGTCCAAGATTAAGAATCACAAGTAGCTATTTTATTGACTTCATTTTAAAAGAAGTTTTAGGTCACAGAAAGGTTACAACTGGGGCAGGGGAGGATCATTGGTGTGGGGTTTCAGTGACGGGGGAATACATGGGAGGAAGTTCACCTGGACATACATATAAGGTATATATATTTGTTCAAATGTTCATGGGGCATTGTCACAGTGGGTGGAGATTCACACAATAACCAAGAGAATGTTGAATTCCCATCCTGGAGAGCTCTGTCACATTCTCTAATAGAACAGCAACAATCCCTCAAGTACAGGGGCAAGGGCTGGTAAAGGAGGATGGTCCATTGATGAGCCCTTGATATTGACGACTATGCTTATGAAACTTTGCTCTTGAAATTGAAACTTAGCCTAGTGTTGTGGGGTGCCTAAGAGTTGCCTACTGAGAGCCTCCTTGTTGCTCAAATGTGGCCTCTCTCTAAACCAAACTCAACATATGAATGCATTACCTTTCTTCCAGTGTGGGACATGACTCCCAGGGAGGAGCTTCCCTGGCAACGAGGGATTACTACCAAACACCAACTAGCAAAGCAACTGGAAAAAGACCTTGAATTAAAGGGGGGAAAGGTAAAGGCAAGTTTCAAATTTTCACTTAACAAATATTTACTGAGTACCTACTGTGTGCTAAACAACACTCAGTATTGATGCACTAAACTAATATTGGATTGCTTCATGGAAGTCATGGGCTAGTGAGGGATACAGTAAGTAAAAACATAAGTAAATAGATGCATAATTATACATTGAGAAAAGAACAATGAAGGAATTGTAAAATGTGTTCTGGTGGCAAATAAGTGGAGCTAGATAAGAGATGTTGGAATCTGGCAAGTTAAAAAGCAAGTTATAAGGCATAGCATTCTTAGTCTTGGAAACAGCATGTGCTAACAATGCTAGATAACAGAGAATTTGGGATATTCAAGTTCATGTATTTGGAGTTCCCTGAGCTCCCGGTGAATAAGGTATGAGATGTCATTGAAAGAAAGGTGTTATGGTTAATTTCATATATCAACTCAGCTTGGTCGAACAAGACACCATCGTTTGGTCAAACAAGCACTAGCCTGATTGTTACTGTGAAGTATTTCTTAGCTGGATTTGCATCTAGAGCCATTTGATTGCATCTACAGCTAATTGCATCTGCATTCAATGCAGGTTTTCAACAATCAGTTGAATGTTTTAAAGATGGAACTGAGGATTTCAGAAGTAAGAAAGAAGGATTCTGCCTCTACTTCATCCAAACAGCATCTCCTGGGGAATTCAATTTTACCTTCATTAGATTTTCCAACTTGTGACCTGAATTCTGAGTGACAGAACACAGACTTGCCAAACCCTATAATAAGCCAATTCCTATAATAAGTCTCTTAATATTTACATATATATAAATAGACATACACACACACACACATATAAACACACATACATAAAAATATATATTTATCACATACCTTGTCAGTTCTCTATTTCTCTGGAGAACCCCGGCTAACACAGTAAGTATGGCCTTGGAGGATGAGGCAAGTTTAGATTACATTCTAAATGTAATGGGAAGCCATTAAAAGATTTTACGTGATCCAATTCATATTTTTAAAACATCATTTTGTTCTGTGGAAAGGATTATATTTTGAGCAAGTGTAGAATAAGAAGGATGAGTTAAGAGGCTATGGCAATAGCCCATGTGAGAGAGGATGGCAGCCTGGTTTATGAATGGGGCAGAGGAGACTGAGCTGGATTGATTTTAATATATGCTGGAGGTTGGGCTAACATGTCTTGGTAATGGACCAGAAGAAGAGACCAGGAGGTAGGAGGAATCAGGAATTACACTCAGATTTTTGGCTTCAGCAACTGCAAAAATTTTTGAGATAGGAAAAAACAAGTTGAAAAGAGGTTTTATTGCTCTTGGTGGCATTGTTATTTTAGTGAAGCTTATGGAATTTGAGTTCCATTCTGTATACATTAAGTCTGAGATTCCTATAAGACAAACTTAGATGTCAAGTCATAGAAATATGTAAGTTCTGAGTAAAAGGAAAGGCAGGACTAATGATAAGAATTCAGCCAACATCAGCATGTGGATTTTAAAAACTTTTTTGTTATGGATTAAAATGCACACAGAAATAAAGAGACCAGTAAAATCAACCCCCATGTGCCCTTCACCCAGCTTTAGCAACCGTCAACTCATGGCCAATCATGTTTCAACTATACCCATCCACTACCACCACCACCACTATAACAACTATAGATTCCTTTAAAGCAAATCCTACATACCATATAATTTCAGTTATAAATAGTTCAATATAGATTTCTGAAAGATGAACCCTCTCTTTAAAAAACATAATCACAATATCATCACAACTAAAAAAAAGTAACAGTAATTTCTTAATATCATCATGTTTTCAGTTAATGTTCCAATTTCCTGAACTATCCATAAATTCTTTGCTACAAATTGCTTTTATTTTAAGAACTGAATAAGGCCTATCTTAATAACTAGTTGATTTTCCTCTTGTTTCTTTTAATCTATAGGTTTTCCCTTCCCTCTATCTTTTTTCCTTTGCAATTTTTTTGTTGATAAACTAAATACTTGGTCCTATAGAGATTCTCAAAGTCTGGATCTTTCTGATTGCGTCCCAATGGTGTCATTTCCTCCATTATTTTCTCTTTCCTCATTATTTCCTGTAAAGTAGTGGTTAGATCTATAAGTTTTTACCAGATTCAGATTCAATTTTTTGTCAAGAATATTTCATAGGTGGTAGTATATATTTCCATTAAGTGCCATAAAATGTCTAGTTTTCTTGCTTTCTCTAATGTTAGCAGCCATTAGTGATCATTGCCTAGATCCATTATTTCATTAAGTGTTGCAAATAACCTTTTCAATTTCCTTTCTGGGCAATTTTGACATTTCCTGCCTTATACCTGGAATCAACCATTTCTCTCTGGGTACTCAATGTTATTGGGCTGATCACTGTTTCTATGCTTTTCCAGTGGCTACAGCTAGCAGATACATTTTTTTAAAGACAAAAATATAGCATACATTCTGACATTTCCTTTTTAAATTTAGAACTATAAGGTTTTATCTCCAGTCTTGCCTGGCAATCATTTCTAATGTCATCAGAAAGGATGATTACCTAGTGAAACTGTAGAAAGGGCCCAGAATACGAGTTCTGTAAAATTATTATTGAGGAGATGGAAAGAAAAAAATGACCTGGCAAAGCTGGCAGAGAAGAAGCAACTGGGGGTAGTGCCCTGAAAGCAAGGATAGGAGAGTGTTTTGAGAAGGAGGAGACAATTGAATGATCCTGAAAAGTCAAGTAATATAATGGCAAATTGTGTGAATTTGTATTTGGCAAAAAGGAAGCAATTGTTTCAGTAGAATGATAGTGGCAGAAGCCTAATCAGAGTGGCTTGATAAATAGTTGAGAGATGAGAAAATGGAGACAGAAAGATTAGAGAAATCTCCTACATTCGAAAGAAGGAAACAAAGCAGCCCATTTGTATGCTGTTTTGCCTCAAGAAGTAGTTCTCAATTGATAAATCCTAGGTCTCAGTCAGGGTAAGTTCTTTCTTTAAGAAATCTGAGAGAGTAAAGCATCCATGCTCACAAAATATAAATTAATGGAGCATAAAAAGATTTCAACAGAGGTTTCCTTTTACATTGCCAAACCTCTTAGTGTATTGAGTGATTCAATGTATGAAAATGTATTTACAAAAAAATCTGTTCTTTAAACTGAGAAAATTTCCATCTCTCCTGGAACAGCAGAAGGCTATTGGAATCATAAATCACTGATGCGTTCTTACCTTCCCATCACACTATCATTTCTCTACACCATCCCTGGATTCCTCTTTCTTCCAGCTGATTATTCCATTGTTCAGATTTTCACAAGGCAAAGGAAGAAAGTTTCCAAACTGTCATTTCCATGTGCTGCAGTAGATTCACCTAAAGTAATTACCTAGACCTTTTATTCTCAGCCTCACTGCCTTGGCCGGATGGTGTGCTCCTCTCCTCTACAGCCTGTTAGTTTATTTTAGCAAACCCTGGGGGCTGCTTTAACATCCCATAAACAGAGTGGATGAAGGCCAGGATCTTTCTAGGTTAATGATTTTGAGATCAGTATTTTTGAAATCTGAGCACTATTTCAGCAAAGGAAAAGAAAAATCAACAGATGGGAGAGAGAGTCACTCTGGGTGATTATGATGGCAATAAAACAGCTTACATAAGGAACAGAACAGACTGAGGTTGAGCTCAGTTCTTCCCCATAGTTATGTGGTAATATATACAAAGGCAAATCAGGTTGCCTATTGCCTCAGAGGCCTTTAAGAGTGAATTTTAATGGAAAAATGATAATACTTGTCGTTGTGCTTTTCTGTTTAGCAATGTTTTACTTCTTAGTGGGAATTCTTTTTCCAGAATTATAAGGCCTGCTTTTGAAATAAAGAGGACAGTATTATTGATTAACTTCCATTTTATGGCACATACATAGTCTGAGGCAAGTATTTTTAATATCTTTTGAAGATTAGCAATCTCTTAAATCTGAATGCTCTATTTAAATGAACCTAGTATGACTACTTAAATTCAGAAAATCACATCTCTGGGTAGAAATTATTTTTAATAACTATAATTTAAAATAGTTTATCTAAAAACACTGACTTAGAACACATGAGCATTTTTCTTGATAAAAAATCCCTGTAAAGGGAATGCAGTTAGGTTTTGAAGAAAGGAAAATATAAAGG
>JAQZBX010002398.1:49362-72570 GCA_029593785.1 Cabassous unicinctus | reverse complement strand
TAAATCTTTAAAAAAAAAAAAAAAATCCTATGATGTGCTTTCACTATTTCTATTTGTTTCCAAACATTTATGAACAACTTTTTACCAATTCTGCACAGATTAAAGCTCAACTTTCCATTCTCTAACCACATTCTATTCTTTGGTGACTTATATTCTAGCTATTAACTCCATGAGTTTGCTGATTATATTTAGTTCATAAGAGCAAAATCATACAATATTTGTCTTTTTGTGCCTGGCTTGCTTTACTGAACATAATGTCTTTCAGGTTCATCCACATTGTCATATGCTTCATGACTTCATTTCTTCTTACAGATGAATAATATTCCAATGTGTGTATATACCACAGTTTGTTTATCCGTTCGTCAGTTGATGAACACCTGGGTTGTTTCCATCTTATGGCAATTGTGAATAATGCTTCCATGAACATCAGTGTGCAGATGTCTGTTTGTGTCACTGTTCTCAGTTCTTCTGGATATATACCTAGTAGTAGTATTGCTAGGCCATATGGTAGGTCTATATCTAACTTCCTAAGGAACCACCAAATAACAATAATAAACAAGTGTTCCTATCTCTCCACATCCTCTCCAACACTTGAAGTTTTCTGTTTTGTTAATAGTCGCAATTCTATTAGTTGTGAAATTATATCTCATTGAAGCTTTGATTTGCATTTCCCTAATAATCAGTAATGCTGACCATTTTTTCATGTGTTTTATTTTTTCATCATCTGTATTTCTTCTTTAGAAAAATGTCTATTCAGATCTTTTGCTCATTTAAATTTATTTTAAAGAAACTTTAGATTACATAAATGTTACATAAAAAATATAGAGGATTCCCATATGCCCCCTCCCTCCCCCTCCCACACTTTCCCACATTAACAACATCCTTCATTAGTGTGGTACATTTTTTTACAATTGATGAACACATACTGAAGCATTGCCACCAACCATGGACTATAGTTTACATTATAGTTTACAATCCCTTAAGTAAGCGTCTACATCTCTGGTCTAGGATATCTCTCTTTCCATATTCTCCACCTACATTCTTGTAGCCATTGGGCAATTTGATGTAATTATGAATTCCAAAATTATAATTGGATCATGCTTGTAAACTGATATGTTAATCTGGGCATGATTAAGTTATGATTAGGGCATTGACTGGGCCACGTCAGTAGGGTGTTGAGCCCCACCCGTTGGTGGGTGGGGGAAGAAAATATAAAAGGCATCACAAAGAACAGAGAAGCAGCAGTTTTTGAGAAGCAGTTTTGATGTCGGAGTTTTGATGTTGGAGAGAAAGCCCCAGGAGAAGAGAAGTGAGCCGTTCACCTGATAATCTATAGCTGACCTTGTGGAGGAACCAGAGACACTAAGCCCAGAGAGAAACGCAGCCCCGGAAAGAGAGGAACTCAAGAAGCCTGAACCCTGGCAAATGTCGGCAGCTGTCTTGCTCCAACATGTGGCAATGGACTTTGGTGAAAGAAGAAACTCAACGCTTTATGGGCTGGTATCTGTGAACTTCTACCCCAAATAAATACCCTTTATAAAGACCAACCCATTTTTGGTGTTTCACATTAGCACCCCTTTGGCTGACTAATACAATTCTATTACAGCTTCTTCACTTATTTTTTTTTCATATAAAATAACCATTCTTTCATTTAGATTTTTCAGAATTTTGATACAGATTTGTTAAATGGTTATGTTTTCATTATCTTCTATATCTATAGTTAGGTCCACTTTCTTATTCCTAATATTTATTTGTGATTCTCCTCCATCTCTCTCTGAATTGCTAAACATTTGTCTGTTTTATGGGACTTTTCCAAGAGCCAGATTTGTTTTTTGCTGATTAATCTACACATTTGTTATTACTTTATTTGTTGCTGCTATTTAATCTATCATTGCTAATTTTGATTTCTATCCTGATTAAGATCTCTCTAGACTTATTTTGTGTTCATTTTGATAAATATCATAAAAAAATGGCTCCTGGGTTTTCTCATAATCAACACAAAAGTTAAATTCTGTGAACTATCAGAGATTTGTGTGACAAATATCCTGTTCAAGGTAGGTAGTTCCTACTGAGATGCTCAATCCCAAACCAATTAAGCCTCTAGATAAACCCCATTAAAAATAAAGCACCACCTACACTTAAATCGCCTCTGTAAGACCAGCAGAACCTAGCCAACTTCCTTCTTTCTGTTGATAAAACTGCCAACGAACTTCCCGGCCTAGAAGCTGCCCTCACTTTTGTAAGTGATCAACTCCCTTGCTGCAGCAATTTTGGTGTCCCAAATACATATTTTATTTCACAGAATAACTTTGGAATACACATTTCATATATTCTTTCCTATATCATCTGTCCTTTTTATCACGGTCTTCTCTTGCATGACAGTAGTTTTTCAATAAAGTCTGGGAACTTGGTTCTCTGATTACTTTTGAATGTGAAGTCATGTCGATGGGTATAGGTAGCTCTATTGGTTTGCTCAGTGGACGTATAGATCTTCCCTGGCTGCCTTTGCGCTGCCTAGGAAGGCTTCCTCAAGTTCTTTCTAAGCGGATGTGGCATGCTTCATTTACATCATGTGAATATAGAAAAAGAAGACAGGGTGGTGTACTCTCCCCTCCCCTTCAAAATTACGAGGTCCTTGCTGTAAGGTTGCAGCAATTTAAACACATTTCTCTTCTTGCTTTTCCTTTCATTTTCTTTCAGTACCTATTTTGGAGATTCAGAGTTTACATAACAAATGCCTTAAATCTCAGGCCGCCTCACCCATATTAATAGGCTCCCCATGCTGATAAATCCATGTCTTCAGAGAAGTCCTGGAGTTTGCCGGGGAACAAAACCGTTGCTGCCTGATCTGCACAATAACAGAACAACATGGACTAGACCGGCCTGAGATTCAGAATTCAGGTCCTTAATTTTCCAGATTTCTCTAGGCCAGGGCCCTCCTCCTGACCTTTTTCATATGTGCATTGAGCTTTGATTAATACTGAAATTGCAATTGACTCTCCATTAGTTTTCACCTTTGTGCATGTGTATTTTGTTGTTACTATTATGGTTTATTTCAACCTCTCTTCTATGACAATCATGACCTTATTTTCCAGAAATTCATCAAAATGTTTGGTCACCAATACTTTTCTTTCTTAAATGCTAGCCCTATTATTATTTTAGCCTTAAAAAAACAACAAGAAGATTTGGATTTTTGAATAATTTAATTTGCAAGGAGAAGTAGATGCCAAGTATACAATTTTGATATAATTTCCACTCTAACATCTTCTAAAATAATCTATTATTATATATAATTATAAATATTTACTTTGTAAAAAATAGAGAAGAACAAGAAATCAAATTAAGCCTAAACTGTAAAATTCCACCTAGAGAGGAATAAATTTAATGTCATGTGTGTGTTTCTTTTCAGACCTATATGAGCATATATAAGTTCTTAGGATATAAGGTTTTGTAAGTTACATTTTCCATCTTAATATTGAATATATAACATATTTCCATCATAATAGTAGTCATCTACAACATGAATTTTATGGCTACATATTATTTTTATTAGTCCAGAAACATATTCCCTCAGTGAGAAAAGTTAGTAAGGAAGAAAAAATAATTCAATAATTCAATGTCATCTGATTCAGCATTTAAAAGTATAACATATATAGTATATATACATATATACAGATACATATATGAATGCACACATGTATGTGCATGTGTGTGTATATATAGTGAGAGAGACACACATATATGTAACCAATTTCTTCTTATTGGACATATCATTTTCAATATTTTCACTATCAAAAAAATATCTGTTGTACACATATACTTACACATAGTGCCACATATACAGAAACACATGAACTTGGCATATTTTCACTTACTTAAATTACCAGAAGTGGTATTGTTGCAGCAGTCTTTTGATAGACAACCTAATGGACCCCCAAAATAATTGTACTTTAACATTGTTTTTCACCATCACCAAAACATATATTATAGTATTTTATATCTTGGCTAAATGAGATGTTAAAAATGACACTGTACTTTGGCTTGTGCCTGCATTTTAATATTTTAAACGTAATTATATTAAATATAATAGTTTTTAATATATTTATTAACAATCCCTTCCAAGATTTTAATATTCATATATTTGTTCATTTTTGTACTTGAGGTGTGATTTTTATATTGATTTTAAAATAGTTTTAATAATTTAAAATATTGTAAACATATTTTTCCTATTGTCTCCAATTTGTCCTTTGTTACATAAATTAGCATTTTTTTGTTTCTTATGTTTAACATTCTATGTAGTCAAATTCATCAATATTTCTATTTCTCTGCCTTAAGTAATATGTCTAAAGACATTCTCTAAGCTCACTTATGTAAATATCCACCTATACTTTTTCTAATATTTTTACAATAATAATGTTTAAATATCAGTCTTTTAATTCATTAGAAATTACTCTTTTTAAAATGTGTGGCAAAGACCTAATAATTTTCCTCAAATACATAATTGGCCATCCTGATATATTTTATTAAACTAATTTTTTTCTATTTTTATATATTTTGAGAGAATATCCTCAATATATTTTAAGTGTTACATTTACTGTTTCTCTGTTTGGACCATTTATTGCTTGTAGAAAATCTACTTGCCTATCATTATCAATATTAATAATGCATAAAATTCTTAGCAATTGAAAATAATACACCCTAATTTAAAATAGCACCTTGAACACAAAGATTCTTCAGTTCTTAATTAATACAAATAAAGAAAAAAATAAAAACCCCAACATTCTCAATGGAATTGGATAAAATGTCCAGAACTAGATTGTTTGAATTGAAACAGCATATTAAATCAGTGGGGATATATAGATTTTCCAAAAAAGGGTGTTGGAAAATCTAAGTAAACATATGAAAAAGCAAAATAAAGAAAAAGTTAGACCCCTATGTCAAACCAGACACTAAAATATTTCCCAAAATGAATAAGTATTTAAATATAAAGATTAATAATAGAAAGTATTGACATATATAGTTTATATTTATTAATTTTAACAAAACTAGGGGACATTCTAAGTCCAATATATTTATATTAGATTATTTACTTCTCTTACTCTATCTCTATGAATAGACACTGTGGTCATTCATATTTTAAAGATTTGAAAATTGAAGCACAGATCACACAGAGGTTTATTTGAAAAATTTATTGCAGAGGTTGTGTTTCTGGTTAAGATGGGGTAAACACACCTGCCTTTCCCACTAAGTGCGACTAACACCATGGAGTGAATTGAAGGAGCATCTACCTTAGCTCTGAAAACTAAGTGATGGCAGGAGAACTGGTGAATTTCCTGTTGAATTATTTTCTTCCCAGCCTGTACTCATAGGCAGCACAAATCTTAGAACTGTGCACGAGGTGCAGACAGAAAGAGCTCCAAGAGAAGCCCTCTCTTTCTGGTCCAATGAGCAAGAAAGGGAGTCTTCATAGGACGAAGTGAGGGAAATTTCCATTTTTTTGGTCCTAGTTCTGCTCTCAGACAAACCTCATCCCGAAGCTAGAACTCTGTGGTGGCAATGGTTACAGGAAAGGCACCTAAAGTTCTGAGGAACAGAAATCCTTCTTTCTCACCAGACCAAGTAGGAATTTATCTCAGGAATGCAAGACAAGTTCCATATTTAAATTTCAATGAAATTCACTATATTAACAGACTAAATAAGAAAAAAGCACATGATCAGCCCAACAGATGCAATAAAACTGACAAAATTCAATATCCATTCATGAATAAAAATTCTCATCGTGTTAGAAATAGGAGGGAACTTATTCAACTTCATAGAGGACATCTACATAAAACTCACATTAAATATCCTGCTAAATGGTGAAACATTGCCTGCCTTCCTTCTGAGATCAGGAAAAAGGAAAAGGTATTTACAATCACAATTCATTTGCAATATCCTACTGGTAGGCATAACGAGTGCAATAAGGCAAGAAAAAGAAACAAAAGGCATAGCGATTGGAAAGGAAGAAATAAAACAGGTGAAATTCACAGATGACTTAATTGTCTATATAGAAAATCCCAAGGAATCTAAAGAAAAGCTCCTAGAACAAATAAGTTTAGTAGGACCACAGAATGCAAAGTCAATGGAAATAAAGTTATTGTATTTCTATATTCTAGCAACCAAAATATGGCAACAAAAATTAAAGAAAAACTATTTTCATGCAAAAATTGAAATATGTAGAAATCAATCTGACAAAGCATGCATAGGATCTATTGGTATGCTGAAAACTACAAAATGCTGAAGAAACAAATCAAAGAGTAAAATAGATGGAAAGCTATATCATGTTCATGTGTTGGAAGACTCATTTCTTTGCAATTTTGATCTATAGATTTAACACAATCAAACCAAAACTTCAGAAGAATTTTTTGATGCAGTATATTGTTATATGTCTGAGAAATAAGATGAGAAAAGGTTGATAAATTATTTCATTAAGATACTCTGTAAAGCTATTGCAATAAAACAGTAGAACTTAGTGTAAGAAAAGTAAATGAACCAATGGAACAAAAAAGATCAAAATCAGACTTATGTCCTTATGATAACTTAATATAAGTTAAAGTTGTCACCACAAATATTAAAGAAATGACATATTATTTAACAGGATGTTGGAATAATTCTCTAGTTACTTGTAGCGGACACTGTATTATATTCAGATTACTTTATATCCCTTATATTATTTCTTTTTGTGCCTTCCACAGCTTCTTTGTTCTTTTTCTTTCTCTCTCTCTCTCTTTTTTTTTTTTTTTTCTGTTCTTTTGCTTATCACATCTGCAAATACTGAAGCTATTTTGTTCATGTGCAGAGATTAGCCAGTGCCTGGGAATTCATATTATTCAGGGAAATCCTTAAGCCAATATTTGAATGCCAGACTCCCTTGCCTGAGTTGAAACAAACTTGGAGGTGGGGTTTTTACTCCACTATCTCTGCAGGATCAGCCTGAGGCTGCGGGTCTCCCTGAGATCATTCCTTTGCATAGCTTCTTTTCCGTCTCTGTCCTGCTTCCCCCTCTCCATAACATTTTCTCTTTTGAGGGTTTCCTTAATCACTTGTGCACAAATCTTCAGCTTAGACACATATAGTGTCTTAGTTGGGGTTCAGGCATTATAAGTAGAAAAATAAAGCAGATATTCAACCTTGTATCACATAAAAGTTGAATGCAAATGGATTAGTAACCTAAATGTGACAGATATAATATAAATTTAATAGGAAAAATTCTAATTCTAATTAGAAATAAAATTCTAATATATTTCTATCTATCTATCTAGCCATATACACATACACACAGACATATATATAGTTCATTAAACATGTGTTTCTAACATTCTCATACATTGACATAAGTGGGCATGTATAAATATTTTCATTGCAACATTATTTGTGGGGACAGACTGATGAAAATAACCTGGGTGTTTATAACTGTAATAATTTTTAAAAATTAACTGTTCAATACCAAATTTTTAGAAGGATTTGGGGAAACAGGTACTCTCATTCAAGGCCAGTAAAAGTATGTATTTATACAATCATTTGGAAAAGAGTGTAGAATTACCTAGTAAAATGCAATATGTGTCTAATTTATGAATTAGCAATTTGAACTACCACTTATTTACCCTAGAAAAAATCTAGCACGTTTGTACCAACAGATATATAAAATGATGTCCTTTGTAGCATTTTATAAAAGTGGAAAACTGAAAACAGCTCATGTTCATCAACAGAAAAACAGATACATACAGTCACACCATGGAAGACCATGTGTCAGTGAAAATGTGTTAACATGGATGGATCTCAAAAACATAATTTTGAGAGAGCTGGAAGTAAGTGGTAGAAATCACTCAAAAAGACTGTATTTTTATCAAGTTCCAAACAGCCTAAACAAAACAGTATATTGTTAAGGAGTACATACAAAGGTGGTAAAATTACAAAGGAAAATACAATTTAAAATTCAGGAGAGCTGCTCCCTTGGGGGTGGGAAAGAGAGAAAATGATGCATTGGATCAATTTGCCTTAAAGTTTCTCTATATGCTTAAAACCTGTAAGGTAATTACCCAGGTGTTTATTTTATTACTGGTCTTCAATCTATTATACACTATTTTGTGTATATATATTTCACAATTTAAAATAAGTGAAAACTGAATGGGAGGAATTGTGTAGATGCTATTTCAAAGATTTATGTTCTTTAGGAATATTTT
Source organism: Cabassous unicinctus (assembly GCA_029593785.1). Classification (NCBI taxonomy): domain Eukaryota; kingdom Metazoa; phylum Chordata; class Mammalia; order Cingulata; family Chlamyphoridae; genus Cabassous; species Cabassous unicinctus. The sequence continues at coordinate 64,348 of JAQZBX010002398.1, read as the reverse complement.
AAAAAGAAACAAAAATCACAAAACTGAAATGCCAATTACCAGGGACAACTTACTAAGAGCAAATTACAAATGAAGAAGTATAAAACTAAACTTCCAGTGTAAATTTTAAAAATGGCTCTCTCAAAGGGAGCCACTTAAAATACAAATATGAATGTAGCATACTTAAAGCCAAATATATGATATGCACAGAATTGTATATATTTAAATATTTACAATAAATAGAAGACCATTTAATGAAACTATGTTATAATAATAATGTAGGGAAAACACTAACAGCAACAAAAACCCTTGTCTTTAACTATTTTATGGCAAGCAATTAGTCATGAAATCAAATCTTAAGAAATTAAAAACAAGAAAAATTTCTGTGCTTGGAGTGATGTAGCTCTGAGGAAAAAATATATGGGCAATATGGCTCAAAATCAAATCAGTATTTATGTAATGACATAAGCTGTGCCACGTTGCAGAGACCCAGGAGCAACCTGTATATGTGTTTGATGTGAACAAAGGGCAAGCCATGTGACAATAGGTGGCCTCACTCTAAAATTTCATACTAAAAGCAGCAAAAATCCTCCTCCAAGCAAAGTTGAGGGGAGTTGAGAAATCACCATAAGTGCCCTGTCCCTACCAGCCCTTGCCCTTCCCTAACCGCAGCACTCCAATAGCTCATGCCGTTTCACCAGCCCATAAGCAGTCCACAAATTTATCAACTCAGAAAGATCATAAAAATTTCATGTTAATCCCTCAGGATCCTGCTCACCTTTTGCTGGAGAACTCAGGGATAAATCTAGAAATTTAAAAAAAGAATAATTTCTATGCTTGTAGTGATGTAGCTCCCAGAAAAAACTAGATGGGCAATATACTTCAAAACCAAATCAGTGTTTATGTTATGACATAAGCCCTGCCACATGGGGCCACCTCCCAGCCCTTGCCTAACCCCACTTCCATTCCTATCCTGTGCAGATGTTTCAGCATGTTCCATTTTGCAAACTGGGTGAGACATTAGGTTTAATAAAAATGCCTAGCCTTACCTTAAACCTTGAACCTGAAACAAGCAAACCGAGGTTGAACTTGTGGCCTATTATCTGCTTCCTTGGCTTTACCTGGCACTGAGCCCTCCTGCTTCCTGAGGCTGAACCAGAGTGCTGTAAATATTTGTATTTACAAATATTGAATATCTGTATTTATAACTATTCAATATTTGTCTCACAGACTAGTTTTTGTCACTGGGGAAAGGCATTTCTAATACCTATCAGATAAGTAAACTAGGAGGTAAAACTCAAATGCTTAGAGATGTCATTTACAGATATGTAAATAGGTGGAAATTTCCTGGGGTAAGACAGTAGGAAGTTGTAAGAAGCCATTCAAAATCAAATTATTTCTAAGATTCTTTTAAGTCTAAGTCAAAAAAGAAAGAAACAAACAAAACAAGCGTGGTCTACATCGAGATCAGTTTGAGACCCCTGAAAAATTCTCCATCCAAATATATTGCTTCTGCCATCTCTCCTTAAGGCTGCATCCACTCATTACATGAGTTCTTTTCCTTCCATCAAGATTGCTCACATTGTCCATTTTTACGTACAGGCATACTTCAGAGATCTTGCAGTTTTGGTACCAGGCTACCAAAATAAAGCAAGTAACATGTTTTCTTTTTATTATTACTTTTGTTTTATTTTTTGGTTTCCCAGTGCATATAAGAATTATTTTTACATCATACTCTAATCTTTTAAGAATGAAAAGGCATTATGTCTAAAAAGTGTACATACCTTAATTTAAAAATACTCTAATGCTAAAAAATGCTAACCATCATCAGAGCTTTCAGCAAGTCACAATCTTTTTGCTGGTGGAGGTCTTGCCTCGATGTTGATGGCTGCTGACTGATCAGGGTGGTGGTTGCTGAAGGTTGGGGTGGCTGTGGCAATTTTAAAAGAAAGACAACAATAAAGGTTGCCACATTGTTTTATTTATTGTTGCAACAATAAAGGTTGCCTCTTTCACGAAAGATTTCTCTGTAACATGTGATGATGTTTGATAGCATTTTACCCACAGACGAACTTCTTTCAAAATTGGAATCAATCCTTTCAAACCCTGCTGGTGCTTTATCAACTAAGTTTATGTAATATTCTAATTCCTTTGTTGTCATTTCTACAATGTTCACAGCATCTTCACCAGGAATCGTTTCCATCTCATGAAACCACTTTCTTTGCTCATCAGTCAGAAGCAACTTCTCATTTGTTCAAGTTTTGATATGAGATGATAGCAATTCAGTCACATCTTCAGGCTCCACTTCTAATGCTAATTTTCTTGCTATTTCCACCACAGCTGCAGTTACTTCCTCCACTGACGTCTTGAACACATCAGTCACCTAAGCTGAATGGAGTCAACTTCTTCCAAACTGTTAATGTTGATATCTTGACCTTCTCCTATGAATCATGAATGTTCTTAATGGCATCTAAAATGGTGAATCCTTTCCAGAAGGTTTTCAATTGACTTTGCCCAGACCCTTCAGAGGAATCACTATCTATGGCAGCTTTAGCCTTACAAAATGTATTTCTTAAATAATAAGACTTGAAAGTCAAAATTACTCCTTGATTCAGGGGCTGCAGAAGCAATGTTGTGTTAGCGGGCAGGAAAAACACATTAATCTTATTGTACATATCCATCAGTGGTCTTGGCTAACCAGATGCATTGTCAATGAGCAGTAATATTTGGAAAGGAATCTTTTTGTCTGAACAGTAGGTCTCAACAGTGGGCTTAAAATATTCAGTGTACCAGGTTGTTAAATAAATGTACTGTCATCCAGGCTTTGTTCTATGTATAGAGCACAGGGAGAATAAATTCAGCATAATACTTAAGGATTTTTGGAATGGTAGATGACCGTTGGCTTCAACTTAATGTCTCCAGCTGCATTAGCCTCTAAGAAGAGAGTCAGCCTGTCCTTGAAAGTTTTGAAGTCAGTCATTGACCTCTCTTTAGCTATGAAAGACCTAGATTACATCTTCTTCCAATAGAAGGCTGTTTCATCTACATTGAAAAATCTGTTGTTTAGTGTAGCCACCTTCATCAGTTATCTTAGCCAGATCTTCTCTATAACTTGCTATAGCTTTCACATTAGCATTCCAAAACAATTGCACTTTTAGGTTATGGAGATGACTTCTTCCCTTAAACTTCATGAATCAACCTCTGCTAGCTTCAAACTTATCTTCTCAGCCTTCATAGAATTGAAAAGAGTTAGGGCCTTGCTCTGGATTAGGCTTTGGTTTAAGGGAATGTTGTGGCTGGTTTGATAGTCTATCCAAACTACTCAAACATTCTTCTTATCAGCAAGATAGCCATTTCTTGTGCACTGGAGTGCAATTTAAATTCCCTTCAAGAACTTTTCTTTTACATTCACAACTTTGCTAACTGTTTGACTTGAGAGGACTAGGTTTCGGGTTATCTTGGCCTTCCTCATTAAGCTTAATCATTTCTGGTTTCACTTAATGTGAGAGACCTTTGACTCTTCCTTTCACTTTAACATGTAGAAGCCTTGTAGGGTTGTTAATTGGCCTAATTTCAATATTGTTGTACCTCAGGAAATAGGGAGTCCCAAGGAAAGGGAAAGAAATGGGGGAATAGCCAGTCAGTGGAGCAGTCAGAGCACACACAGCATTCATGGATTACGTACGCCGTTATAGTGGCATGGTTCCTGGCACCCCAAAGCAATTACAAAAGTAACATCAAAAATCACAGATAACAGCTCACCATAACAAATATAATAATATTTTAAAAGTTCGAAATATTGTGAGAATTACCAAAATGTAACAGAGAAACAAAGTGAGAATATGTTGTTGGAAAAATGCTGTCCATAGACTTCTCCCACGCAGATTGTCATAAACCTTCAATTTGTAAAAATGCAATATCCTTGAAGTGCAATAAAGTGAGGTATTCCTTTGTATTCATCACAGTGAAAATATCCTGAGGCAATAGAATGGTTCAAACACCACCTCTTCAGCTTAGCAGCTGAACCATCTGAGGCAAATTATGAACTTCTCTAAACTTCAATGTTCACCTTTATAAAATTATCATAATAATTCTTATATTAAATAGTTGTTGGAAAGATCAAAGGTAAACTAAGAAAGAAATTCTAGGACAAAAATATATTAGAGATTTCAAGTTAATCCTCTCCACATGTAGTATGTTTTTCTCTAGGCCTTAAAAACTTCTTAAGAGTTAGTATTGCACTTAGTTGAAATTCAGGACCAAAGCAGTTACTGTAGGAAACTGTTAGTATCTAGGGTAAAATTTTACAACAGCTGTATTAGGATTTTATATGGAAAAGTGTTCAAGAATATTTGTTAAAAGTCTAAAACATCATTAGTATATAGAAAAGGGGGATAAAAAGAAAGGCAGACTATCTAAATTAGGAAAAATTAAAAAAAATAAAATACAATTGCTATTTACTGTTTTGCTTCCTTTGTACTTGTCTCTCAGGAGTGATGATATTTAAAAAACACATCTATATCAGGTTCAAGATCTACAAATCCTTTAGTACTATCATCTTGCAAAATTTGTCAGCAAAACAGAGCCTGCTGCAGGATTGCTGTTGTCTATAAAAATGCAAATTACACTAAATCAAAAAGGACTGCTGAAAAACTAAAAATCAAATATCGTACAAATCATCCAGCTGCCTGGGCTTAGAAAATCAGCATTTGAAAGCTCATATGTAGACTGATATTGCCAATTGACATACTCTGTTGTTTTAAGCAAACCTTTTAAAAATTCATTGCTTTGAGCAGAACTTGCAAACCTGTTTTTAGGTCAGATTTGCTCTTTCTATACTCTGGTTTATGAAGTTTCATAGGATGAGTTTTACATTTCTCTAGAAATAGCTATAGGATATCCTATTCACATCATAAAGGATATAGTAGCTGAACCAGAGGGTTTGTGCCAAACTAACTCTGCAAAGAAAGCTTTTTCAGTGTGATACACAATATACAAGATGCCATTTCCTGAACATATATAGGAAAAAAGTAACCTTTTTTATTCTAATTAAATATATTTTCTGGCTATCTGACAGACTAGCCATTCTTTATAGGAAAAAATCTTTTCAGTTCAGTTCACTGCTGTTTCTGATAATTACATACAATTGTCAGAAGTACCAAGGCTCTCTATATTTGAAATGGGACTGTTCTAAGTTATCACCATGTATTTCATCTTAGCCTTTAATTTTTTTCCAAATGAAAATATAAATACATAGGTAATAATATTTTCTTCTAGTGCTTAGCAAATAAATACTATTTGCCATGCTATCAAGTAGGTAGCACAAGCTACAATGGGTGGCACCTGCTGAAAATTTCTTCCTGTGCTTCATTAGGTAGACAAAGAAGTCAGACAGGAGCATTCCTGTCACTAGGATTCCTGCTAGATTTCAGATTCTATCTAATTATATAGCATATTGTGATATAGAATAGACTAGGCAGACTGCTACATTAAGGAATCTCTGGCTTCCAGATAATAATATGGTTTTAGTTACTGTGCTTTATACCTTAGGCTCTCAAAGCACTTGACAACCAATGGACCTAATTTGGTGGTGAACATGCTGTTGGAATGCTGAATCCAGTAAAGTTAAATAACCAAAAGAAATAAATGGCATGTAACAGGATGAAGAAACATAAGGTACTTAAAACTGTGCAATTCTTTACTCTGTTTATAGTGCTTTAAATATTACATTCTGACCAAGAAGCAAAAGATAGGTTCTGGGCTTTTCTTAAATGTGTTTTGTGCTTGCTTTATCACTAATATATTGATTAGTTTTCCTAATGAGATCACAGAAAAGTTGTTGCTTCTAAATAAAAGCTTTGACACAAAGGTTGCAAGTAATGAACACTATAAACCATAAGCAATAAAATGCTTGCAATTTCTTTTTTCAAATCAAGAATTTTCCCTCTTTGGTCCATATATAAGGTATTCTGGGGAAATTAACAACCTTTATGCTCTAATTTACTCTATCCTTTTTCCATCCACCTTAAATTCTAACAAATAAACCTAACAATCTGAGGAAATTGCCATACGTTTGAAAATAATCTCAAGACCTGAAAGAATTAATTCGACAATGAATCCTGTGTTCATCTACTGCCAATAGACAATGTTAAAGTACCATAGAGAAAATGAATTATGAAAATGAATTTTTAAGGATGGTACTTTAAAATTAATGAGATCCAACCCCATTAAATAACTTTCCTCTAAATTTAACTAGTTTGTTATTCTGGGTGAGTTCAATGAACTGGAGAGTAAGTGCTGCAACTCTGCTGAGATTCAGAGCCCAACTGGCACATGGACGAACCAAAGATTTAAGTCTCTTAGACATACACCCATCAAGCATAGTACTAACTGTAGGTTCAAATAGAAGGGGCAGAAGAGCCATAGGTAGGGAAACCACAAATAAGTCCAACTCTGTCACAAGGGATGATGGACAACGCCCATCCCAAGGAACAGAGAGAATCTGCAACTGCAAGCAAGATAGTTCCACCCATTTGCCCCATGGGATCTAAATTCCCTCTCAATTAGAGGCAGAGTGGGCATCACCATCCTAAAGTTATCAGGATTGGGGAATGAACAATGGACTAAAGTAGAGTTACTACAATAGTCTTTATTATTATTCTCATAATGGAAGAGGTTTTTAATCATTGATGTGGAGGCAGTGGCCACTGGAGATTCTGAGAGGAGGGAGAGGGAAAAATAGATGTAATATGGGGACATTTTTGGGACATTGGAATTGTCCTGCAGGACGTTGCAATGACAGATAAAGACCATTATATATTTTTTCATAACTTACAAAGTTGCACGGGGCAGTGTATAAACTATAATGTAAACTATAATCTATGATTAGTGGCAATGCTTCAATATGTGTTCATCAATTTTAACAAATGTAGCACAGTAATGAAGGATGTCATTAATGTAGTAAAGTGTGGGAGGGGAAGAGAGAGGGGCATATGGGAATCCCCTATATTTTTTATGTAACATTTATGTAATCTAAAGTTTCTTTAAAATAAAAATTAAAAAAAATTTAACTAGTTTGTTTCTTTAAGGGGTAATCTCACAGTAACAAACAACTCAAGGTCCGATTGTTTCTGAGAATACAGGATGTATTCAAATGTCACAGGTGTCAGAAATGTGAGGAATGCTGAGGCATTATGGCTGGTGAAAAAATTATCTTCTTTGGGCTAGGAGGCAACTGAATCTTCTAGTATTGGTCTTATTTCTTGTTTGCTGATTGAGAGTGCTAATGTTCTTGAAGAGGAGAGGAAAGGATGTCCATTTAAATTTATCTTCAAGGTAAGAAACAATATTGCTTGCCCCATATACAAAGGAATTTGCAAAACCTTGGGCTCCAAGTGTTTGCAGGGTAAAATGAGACCAACCCCAAATGTCTTCCTGGGAGATACATGCAAGAAGGGTGGACCATCTCTCCTTGGGCACCTCTCCAACACTCAAATCCACCCAGGTCTGATGGAGAGCTTCCTGCTCCATAGATGCTTCTCCCTAACCTGTGAACATGAATCACTCAACAAAAATGTTCTTGGTAGATTTGTTGCAAAAGGGAGTGACCTGAACTGGTTCATTAATTACTAGTGCTCTCCACCTTGGAGATCTACTCTCGCCAAGGGCCACTACATATGGTCATTTGTTTGAATGACCCCCTCTAGAGTTGTGCAGAACCTAACCTATAAAAGGTATGCTGCAGCCACACCTTCATCTGTCCTTAAAGTTGAACACAATCCAGGAACTGGTATTTGGTACTTTCTGATATTTGGCACATATCCTCAGCCAAATAAATAGACAACTGAGGGATATAACAATTATAAAAGGAATATAAGATACATTGAATGAAGCAGACTTTTAAAATTGGATGGATTAAAATAAGCATGTTAGCTATGAGGGAGGATATTAGTAATAAGAGGAAGGAATAAGATCTCATTAAAATGGGAATTTATTTATGAAACATACAATGGTTGAAGTAAAGAACACTGTAATAGGATTTTAAACAGTACAATGAGTATGACTGAATTGGATGTTCTGACTGAAGAATGTACTATTTCTCTCTACACTATGGTCTGTGCCTACGATGCATGAATATACAAAATCACCAACACGGCTGCAACTGTGGAATATGCGTAATGGATTCTACGCATTTTTCTGTTTCCTGTTGTTCTTTCTGTGGATTTGTGCAAGTTACTTAAGTGCTGAAAATTTGATAGTCTTAATCTAAAAAGATGGATGTGTTACTTTAAAGATCTTTTTATGGTCAAAATTATATGCTACGTTGTATTATAAGAATGTGTTATTACATAATGCTATAATAATAGTGTATTATAAAATATTTACAGTATTATTACAAAACACTACAATATAATATTACATTATTACATAATACTATATAAATAATAATGAAATAAAAAGTTATTTCTATAGAAATTAAGAATGGGCCAACAGGATACTTAAATTTTAGGAAAGTCTGTTTTTCATATCTTGCCTATCAAGATTCAAAACTGTTCTTTACAAATAAAATGAAAGATGATCTTTATTTAAGGCCCATAGAATAACTTTATGTTTTATATTTTATCTTGAAGATATAAAATCCATTGATATTATACATAAATAAACACTAATTTCTTAGATTCACAGTCTTATATGTAAATTAATGAAATACATTATTAAATATTAGCTGTTTTTCCAGAAGAATATGACAAAAGTATAATGAAGTATGGGTAACTTTCATTAACATGAAATAATTACATGCATACAATAATAATTTAACACTGCAATGAAGTTTTAGACACTCTTAAAGACTTTTTACTCTCTCCCATTTTTCATTCAACAGATATTATTACCAAAAGCAAAATAGATGCTTGTATTTTTAAATTAATGTGTTCATGTTTTATTTTTTAAAGAAGATCATCACAATGACATTGGCCTTGTAGTCCTGAATATTTCACAATTTTTCCCAAGTAGCATTCTAAATTGTAAAATATCAACAAATTAAAATAAATTACGTTTGACTTGTCCACTATATTTTATTATTTTCCTCTGTTTTCTTATTGCTATTCTTTGCAAGTTCCTATTTTTCACAATGGGTTACATTCAACTATATTTTCAATGTAATATCATGCCTGGTAGGGGATCTTTCTTAATTTAAAAGTTTCTTGGTCAGCAGCCTTAGTGAGAAGATTTAGCATCCACACCAACTAAACCATATCAGCTAGAAACAATAATATTACAAAATCACAGTTTTCAGATGTTTGCAGATAGGGTGTCATGAATTGAATGCCAGATAAATTTCTCTTTATTCCCAAATAGGAAAACTAAATCAGAGTTTTGTCTCATCTGCATATGTAGTTTAAAAACCTAGTCCTACAAAAGTGGAGATTATTAGAGGATGGAGGTCGGGGAATAATGCCATATAATCAAGTACCTCTCCAAAAATCAATTTAGTTTCAATTAAGATAGCTCTTAATTCTCAACAGTAGCCTGATTAAGACCATAAACACATGATAAATCTGGAGTTTACCATATAGATAATTTAAAGTACTATTTAATTTTTTTTATTGTAGTAGCAATATAACTCAATATTACCCATTTTAACCACTTTTAAGTCAGTGGTATGAATTACACTTGCAATAGTGTACTATAATTTGAGGAAATGGGAAAGTTAGGGTGAAGTGCTATTTTAATGACATTTGTGCCCTCACAAATATCAAGACAACACATAGTGTAAGTGCACTCTAGTCTCTTTCTACCAGGACTAACAATGATAAAAATTCTCTAAGTAATGGTTCAGCAACCAATGGCATTTGCACAGGGATAAAGAAAAGCACGTTTTTTGTCATATGCCCTGATTATAACACCACACCCCTTTCTCTTATACAAGTGCTCAAAATGTTCCTATATCACTTAAAATGTTGAAAGCCAATTCTCAATGAACTTATATTTTCCTTCCAGTAGATAGCACAAAGAAAATTATTAGAACAGTAGATAGCAATTAAAATTACCAAACTCTAAGTTAAAAAATATATTTCTAGAGTAAGAAATAAATACAATGCTTTCATGGGTACATATATAACATTCATGACAAATTCAGAGTGCAAACTTTTAGATGCTTTGTCACATTACTTCATTGACTTTTAAATTATAAAATTATTCAATACCAACAACATTTTATCCCAAATGTATCTCCTGAGTTCAGAGGCAATGACTAGTGAAAGAAGATGGTCCATTGATGGGCCCCTGATATTGAAGACTGTGCTTATGAACCTTTACTCTTGAAATTGAAACTTAGCCTAGTGTTATAGGATGCCTAAGAGTTGCCTCCTGGGAGTGTCTTTGTTGCTCAAATGTGGCCTTTCTCTAAGCTGAACTCAGCATATAAATACATTACCTCACCCCCCATACACACACCACCACCACAGCATGGGACATGACTCTCAGGGATGAGCCTCCCTGGCACTGAGGGATTAGTACCAAACACCAACTAGTAATGCAACTGTAAAAAGAACTTGACCAAAAGGGAGGAAAGGTAAAGACAAATGAGTTTATATGACTAAAAGACTTCAAAGTGAGTTGGGAGGTTATTCCAGGGGTAACACTTATGCATGTCTCAGCAGGATCTCTTTGACTGCCAAAGTGGATACTACTCCAGATAGTGGGGCTCCTGAGGGCTCTGGAGACATTCAGACACTATAGTCAGGGCAGATATCTCCTCAGAGTGACAGAGTTGGACTCAGTTGTGGTTAATTAGTACTAGAGTTGGTAGATGTATGTCCAAGAGACTTAAATCTTTGGGCTGTCCATGTGTCAGCTGGGCCCTGAATCTCAACGGAGTTGCAAATCTACTCTCCAGTTCATTGGTCTCACCCAGGACAACAAACAGGAAGGTGATGATGGACAACTACCATACCAAGGAACCAAGAGAATCTATAACTGCAAGCAAGATAGTCCCATCCATTGGCCCCATGGGAACACAGGGCCCTCTCAATTAGAGGTAGAGTGCACATCATCATCCCAGAATCTTCAGGTTTGGGGAATGAAATATGGACTAAAGTAGACTTACCGGTATTTTACTATAGACTTATTGTGTTTCTAGCAATGGAAGAAATTATATCATTGATGTGGAAGCAGTGGCCACTGGAGGTTCTGAAGGCAGTGAGAGGGAAAAACAGGTGTAATATAGGAGCATCTTTGGGACTTGGGAATTTTCCTGAATGACATTGCAATGACAGATACAGGCCATTATAAATCTTGCCACCACCTACAGAATTGGGTGGGAGAGAGTGTGAACTACAATGTAAACTTTAATCCATGCTTAGTGGCAATGCTTCAAAATGTGTTCAGCAATTGCAATGAATGTACCTCACTAATGAAGAATGTTGTTAATGTGGGAAAATGTGGGAGGTGTGGGGAGCAGGGCACATGGGAATCCCCTATATTTTTATGTGACATTTGTATAATCTAAGTATCTTTAAAAAAACGAAAAATATATAATTTTAAAAAAACCAATATGATCTATCATTGTAAATTAAATATTCTTTAGAAAAATCTGGGAGTTTAGATATTAATTCATCCAGAATCATACAATTCTACTAAAAGAAATGGATATTTGATTAATCAATGTTATTCTCAACATGGGTAAGACAAACTGATAAACCACTTGCTACCTTTTATCATACTTTGAATCAAGTATTGTCAGAATTTAAGCAGGTTGAAGAAAACCGTCTTTATACTCAGGCTTAAAATGTCTTTTGAATTAATAGAAACATTAATATGTAGGTTTTCAATTTAAAAGTATAGCTTTTAAACATAAATATAATATCTAATATAGAACTGTTTCACCAGTTTTTGTGTGAAAAACCAAAATTCTAATATATTGGGTATTATTTTTAATCTCAATTTAATGTGGCTGAGGTGGCAACATGTGGTAGAGTGGATAGGAAACTGAACTATTAAGCACTGGGTTATCTACTTCCTGCAGAGGACACTCAATTTCTTCGGGTTTCAGGTTCTTTATCGGTAAAACTGATGGCTTGACCTTCTAGTGTTTACAATGACTCTTGGAGAAATGAATATCTGTGCACAGAAGTTAGTAGATAATTAATGGATTCTAACTATTGTTATTAAATACATATACTTTTAATAAGAAATCTGCAGAAATAAAATAGATTATTATAAGCATTTATGCTTCATCTTGTTGTTTGAATGAATTCTTATATACAATTCTATAAAGATTATTTCTTCATACAGCTTTGATCTATTGTCAATTGTCTTTTCCTTTCAACCTTAAACCTGTTGAACATCTCTTGTTTAGCAAGTCTAGGGGTGGTCAGCTTACTCACTTTTGTTCATCTGAGAACGTCTTAATTTTGCCCTCATTTTCTGAAGACAGTTTTGCCACATATAGTATCTTGGTTGGCAATTTTTTGCCTTCAGCACTTTAATTAAGTCATTGCACTGCCTTCTTGCCTCTATGGTTTCCAGTGAGAAAATGGCACTTAATCTGATGGAAGCGTCCTTGTATGTAGCATGTTACTACTGTCTTGTGGCTTTCAAAATTCTCTCCTCTTTTTTTTCTAACACTCTATAGTTTATTATAATATGCTGTACTGTATTGGTTTGATTTCCTGGCTGGAGTTCACTGAGCATCTTGCATGTGTATATTCATGTATTTTGTTAAATTTGGGGTATTTTCAGCCATTATTTCTTTGAATATTCCTTTGCACCTTTTCTTTCTTTCTTCTTCTGGGACTCCCAGAATGCATATATTGGTAAAGTTGATGGTTTCGCAGTGGTCCATCAGGCTTTGTTCACTTTCCTTCATTTTTTCTTCTTTCTGCTCCTCAGACCGAATGATTTCAATAGTCTTATCTTCAAGCTCTCTGATTCTTCTTCTGCCAGTGTCAATCTTCACTGACAGTTTCTAATGCTTTAATCATCTCCTTTGGACCATGGCTTCCTGTTCCTTTGTAAGTTTTGTAGCCTTTTATTGAAAATTGGACTTTTTGATATTTTAATGTGTTATCACTGAAATTTAGACTGTGAGATGTCTGTTCCTTAAGCTTGCATCCTGCTAGTGTTATGACAGTTTTCCTTGTCCATCAGGAGCTAAACAAACAAACAAACAAAAAACAAAACAAAAAAACAAATGTTCCCTGTCTTTGCAGATTGACCTGTGGAAGTGCTCTCCTTCAGGGCTTATCCACACAAGGTGTTTGGAGAATAGTTTCAGACCAAAAAACTGCGACCTGCCTGATCCTTTCTACCCATGGGTCTTTTCTTGGGGACACACTGTGGCCCTATGAATTCTCTTTTTACACAGATATCAATGTTCCCACTTCCCTAGGAAACAGTTTCCTTATGGTCCTGGACACTGCATTACATGTCTTACAACCATCAATCCCTTTCCCCAGGCAGCACAACTGGATTGCTCTCCCAAAGTGTTCTGTAGAAGAGCTCTGTAAAATGGCTTCTAAATTCAGGGCAAGTTCTGGAATGGAAAGTCCCTCAGAGCACTACCAGGCAGATTGGGCCTGGCATACATGCTCCCAATATGTGCCTGATGATTACTCTGCTCCCTGTGGAACCAGGAATGTTCAATAGATGTGCTGGCCGGCTCCACTCAGAGCTGGTGAGCAGTGGGAAAGGGCCAGTCAGAACATTACAGGATCCTATTGCTTTTAAGATATCTTTCACTTGATTCAGCACTCTTCCTGTTCCTGTAGTTCTTTTACAGTGTTCTGGAGCTTTGAGAAAGGAGTTTTTATGTTTGTTCTTGCCAGTTGTTCAAAGTTTCTGCATAGGGATGGAGCCCTGAAGAGTCTCACTCTACCATCTTGATCAGGGAGCTGGATTTTGTCTTTTTAAAAATCCCTTTTACAGAAATTTCAGTAGTGTTTCTGAAGTTGGCAGTGATAAAGGCCTGTGTTCAATCTATTATGTGTTACCAAAGCCTGTGAGTCACCTCTAAAAACTACTGTTTATCTCTCACTCAGCTTTCATATCAATTTAATCAACAACTATTCAATTCATTAAAATATATCCAGTCAGCCAATTAATTTCAGTTCCCTATGCTACTAATTTAAAGCCACTAACATATTTGGCTTGGTTTACTTCTCTAATTTTGTCCCATGTAATGCTATTTTTCACCTACTGCAAATGTATTGATCTTCCTAAAGTTAAAAACAAAACAAAACTGTCATCCTCCTCCTTAAAAGCTTTGCAACAATTTCTCTACCTCTAATCTCTAATCTCTAATCTCTAATCTCTAAACTCTTTAGCATGTATACAAAGTACTTGCATGCACATACAAAAATGTTCACACAGTCACAACTCCCCATCAATATTGAGTTATTTGCAGCTCTATAAATGTGCAAGAATTCCAACTATACTGAAATACTTCTACCAAAATCATGTCTCTCTTTTTTTTTATATAACTTTTATATATTATTTTATCTGTAACTCAAACCAAGACATTTTTCCTGATTCTTTATTAAAGTATATGCCCTCATGGTGCTCTCTACTTAACCAACAATATCATTTCCACATTATATTTAATTATTGGTTTTCTCCTTTACTTCTATACCGCTTATTCTGCTCTAGTTTGAAGACAGTAAGTTCCTTAACAGTTGGTTGCCCATGTCTTCCTCTGCTGAAATTTAATTCCTGGCACAATAGATGCCACCCAGCAGATGGTCAGTAAATACTTAATAAACAAACACCCAATGTTTACGACAAGGAAAGCAAAGGAATTCTAAAATTGAATAATATATCTATCAGCGCCAAAAAAGCCAGAGGAATATAAATAATCTTTGTTATAACTACGGTGTGTGGAAAAGCAACTTGTCATTTGATTTGTGTTTTTGTGCTTTTTTTTTTTCTCTTTTAAGAAGAGACAAACATGAAATTCTAACCAAAAAAAAAAAAAAAAAAAAAAAAAAAAAAAAAAAAAAAAAAAAAAAAA